>ML100798.1:0-28122 GCA_003697995.1 Taxidea taxus jeffersonii | reverse complement strand
AACCCAGAAGCATTTTAAATTCATTTCTCCACTTGGGATATTTTATTTTATTTTATTTTATTTTACATTATTTATTGATTTTCTTCTTCAGTGTAAAAAGGGTGGTTTTATTAAAGCACAGGGACAGGACCTGTGGGCAGAAAGAGCGTCCTCTGCTCGGGAGATTTTTTTTTTTTTTAAAGATTTTATTTATATTTGACACAGAGAGAGAGATCACAAGTAGGCAGGCAGGGAGAGAGGGGGAAGCAGGCTCCCCACTGAGCAGACAGCCCGATGCGGGACTCCATCCCAGGACCTTGAGATCATGACCTGGGCTGAAAGCAGAGACTTAACGCACTGAGCCACCCAGGTGCCCTGCTCTGGAGATTTTTTAGATCACATAGGTAGAATGATTTTCAACTTCAGTCCTACACAAGGATTAGATTGTAATGAAAACTTTTCAAGGAAAACTTCTTTTCTTCCATTTAGAGCCAAGATCAATCAGATTTGTTTTTTTAATTTCCCTTTGAGAAGACCTTTTTTAAGACTATAAAATCGCTGTTGTTTCCTTTAGAAAATCTCAGCTATTAATTAGATTTCTCCATGTCATTAATCTCTCTAATCTGGTCCATTTGGTAGTTACCATTATAATTCCACCTGGCATTTTGATACCAACGGATTTTGATACCAACGGACACAGCAGAAGAAGCCCACTGGCCTTTCCCACTGTATTCCTGTAGACATTGCTTTAAAACTCTGGCTGTTTTCATATTGAAATATATTTAAATTTACTCCCTGCTGGATTAATAATTACATTTTCAAATACAGCGTGCAAGAGTTCTGTGTAGACCAAAAAGTTGAACGCAGAAAGACAGGCTGTTAACCTTTAACAATACAATGAAATGTGCATGTCCAGCCAGGAGGTTCCAAAGAAAGTGCCCCCTTTGATGTCTTTGATGTTTTTTGTTTCTTAAACTGTTTTTAGTGATTCAAGCCTATAGTAATGTATCAAATTTATTTTAAACTTTCTTTCAAAATAAGAAGCAAAAGGTGAACGACTGAAAAAAACAGGTAACATCATATAAGACTTTGGCAGGGAATAAAACACCCTATCTTCTGGTCATTTAAAAGCATGCCGGGGTGGAGTGGGGATTGGGTATGGTTGGAGTCCTTGAAGGACTTGGCGTCCATCCTCAGATGGGCAGGGACAACAACACGCATTAGTCTAAGGGACACTCAACACCAGGCAGTGTTCCTGTTCCGTGCTGCGTGGGGGAGGAGTAGGGACTTTCTAAGAGTCTGGCTTCACATATTGCCTCTATTGCTTGCTAATTGTGTGATCCCATTAAGCCTTTCAGTTTTCTTGTCTGTAAATGGAGGATAATAATACTAATCTCGCTGGATATTTATGAGGATTAATTGAAATAATAAATAGAACAAGGCCGGGCGCACAATAGCTATCAATAATAGTTATATGGTTTCCGCATGGTAGCAACCAAACCACATCATTTTTATGAAGGAGAGAAATCAAAGAGCCTCTATAATGCTATAGAGATTGGATGATGAAGCTTAGATAAATAATAGTTTTTAATTTTTATATTTTGCTGTCACTGTAATATAGATACAATTTATTTAGGATGAAATTGTATGCGGATCAACTGACCAAATAAAGACTACAAGTTTCTTAATGTCATATAACATGGTTTTTTTTTTTTTTCATACTGGACATTTGGGAAGAAAATAAAGTAGCTGGACATCTACCTAATTTTACTGAAATAGGGTCCAATTGGATTAAAGATTTAACTGTCAAGAATAAAGAAGACATGGGGATGCCTGGGTGGCTCAGTCGGTTAAGCATCTGCCTTCAGCTCAGGTCATGATCCCAGGGTCCTGGGATCAAGCCCCACGTTGGGGTCCCCGCTCAGCAAGGAGTCTGCTTCTCTCTCTCCCTCTTGCTTGTGCTCTTTCTATCTCTATCAAATAAATAAATAAAATCTTTAAAAAATTAAAAATAAAAAAAAGATAAGAAAAGACATAAAGATGTGGGAAGAAAGCATGCATAGAATTTTTAAAACAATTTTTTAGTGATGGCTGTTTGGCTGTGCAGGATATAGTGTCTAGACACCACAATGGTACATCATTATATCTGACAACATAAAAATTAAAAATTTTTATGCTGGATAAATGAAATTCAAAGACAAGTAACAAAGTGGAAGCATTGTTGGCAGCATAGATGACAGAGAAATGGCAGTTAGTACACAAAGAGCTCTTATAAATAAAAAATACCAATGTAACTTTAATATTGGAAAAATAATATGAATAGATTTCATAAAAATAAATGCAAATAATGTGCATATTTAGAATTTGATGTGAAAAAACGATTATGTGAAGAGTTTTTATGGGGCCCCTGGGTGGCTCAGTCTGTTAAGCAATTAAGCATCTGACTTCTGCTCAGGTCTTGATCCTAGGGTCCTGGGACTTAGCTGTGTCAGGTTCCCTGCTCCACGGAGAGTCTGCTTCTCCCTCTCTCTCTTCCCCTACCCCTTGCTAATGCTCTCTCTCTTTCTCTCAAATAAGTAAATAAATAAAATCATTGTTTCAAAAAGTTTTTCTTGTAAACTTCATTTATGCAAAGAAAAATAAATACAAATGTTGATATTGGATCTATATTAGATATTTTTCTGGAAAAATATCAAGAAAATATATTGGGAGCTGAATTAAGGATATGAATGTGGAATAGCAGGAAGACAGGAGTAATATTTTTTTGACTTTTGATTTAATGTTTTTCTAAAGTGTTTGAAATTTCCTCTATGCCCCTGTATGTTTAACTATAATTTAAAAAATTAATGCAGTTAACATGATGACAGAAATACTTAAATTGTGAAGGGCTAAAGGTATAAAATTAAGTAAAAGCCAGCAGATAATTTTAAGTGTTAAAAACCATGTGCTATGTGTCTTGAAAGGGAACTGTCAAAACTTGACTTTCTTGGGATGAAATGATGCATTCATTGGTGCTTAATGAGTTTTATTTTCCCCCAGACAAAGCCAAAGGAAGATCAAGAGCAGGGACCCACTTTGACTCAGCCCGGAGACGGAGCCGAGCGGTCCTTTATCACATCTCTGGGCACCTGCAAAGAAGAGAAAAGAACAAATTGAAAATAAATAATGTAGGTGGTATGTGTGTACACTGTGAATGCTAGAGTTTCCCCTGGTGCCAATATTTGATTCACTAAAGAAAGGCTCTAATTACTCATTTATTGGCTTTCCTAGATATTTTTGCACTTTGGTTTGTGCTTTCCTATAAAGAATAAACTAGAAAAGGTCAGCAATCATAAGACATTTCTGCAATAAAAGTGCTTAATCACAGTGTTAGTACAGCACAGAGATTAGAATATTACTGTAGTCGGTACAACATGGTATAGGGGATGCTGTGAATGGGGACATACTGTTTACATTTTATAAACAAAATGGTGCACCAAGTCATAGATTACATATTCACAGCTTGTTGGTTAAAATTTCTCATATTTAATTGTAGTTCTGTCTATTCTGTACTTTATCTAATTTCACCTAATGCTTTTATCCGAGAGGACCATGAACAAATCCAAGTCATGATTCCATTTAAAAAATGTACAACCTCTACAAAACAGAGATGGCAATTTCACACCACGGAGCATTGGGTTTGAAATTCTGTGCCTTATATCATACGGTTTTGTCAAAATTTGTACTCCTAGTAAGTGACAGTAGGGCTACTTTCTGCAACCTGCTACATTTCTGTCACAAGCCACAGCAAATAACTCTGCTTCAGAAAGGTGGTCCTGTGCACACACAACTTACAGGAATTCACTAATTTTATAATTAGTTCTTAGCATGGAAAGATGTCACTGAGAAACCCAGAACTGTCTGTTCAGTTATAGATATTCAGAGATAATTTTTCAAATGACGGTAATATCATTAATGTGCATTGCAGGGTGTTCAGAACACAACGTCTTTGCTGGGTGTGTGACTATGGGTGGTAGATACAAATACTCGGTCTAATTTGCCAGTGCCATTAGAAGAATTCACATCAAACAAGCAGAGCTGTTTTGGAATCAATCCAAGATCCAGAAGTCCTGGGAGTTAGGGACACAAAGGGTTTCTTTGGCTTCTTACTTTTTACACAGAAAGCTGGAGACTAGCTAATACACACGGGTTGATAAAACAACCCTGTATCAGAGGTACAAAGTATCCGCTTCTCTGTGGTGAACAAAGAAAGATTCCTGATCCCACCCTGAGTGGGAGATCTGACAAGAAAGTGCAGCCAAGCTAGTTCAGCTTCAGTGTGATTTCCTTCTGGAAACCAGAACAAGCAGCTTTGATCCATTTGTGTTCTAGGACCATCGCCCCATGCTGGTGCCGATCAGCCAGACAGCACCATGAGGAGTCACACACTGCTTCTTTTGGCCTGACTTAGGATAAAGATTTTCTGGGGACACCTTTGTCTGGGTGTCACATTGATTTGCTGAGAGTCCAGGGATAGACTTGAAAGAGTGCACACCTCTTGGTCTCTGGATCCTTCCACTGGTTCCTATTGACATCTCCCTTCAGTTACTAAGCCAGCCCTAGTGACATTAAACAAGTTCCAGGAAGAAACAAAGGTAACCGCATCTGGGCTTGATTCTATGCAGGTCAACCAACAAAGCACCTAAACAAATATTAACCCGAGATTCTGTACTGCTGAAAGCTGACACTGTCTTCTACCCTTTAGCTGAAAATCATTTAAACATAGCGAGCATTACGAAGCTTCGAAATGTGTTTGCTGGACATGGTGTTTTTCCCTTTAGATCCAACAAAATACAAAATAGCACTTAAAAATCTGACTTAAAAAACCATAATTCCTACCACTTAGCTAATTTGCCAAATTGCCAATCATTTAAGAAATACAAACATGAGGGGGAACATTAAAATAATACTTAATAAGTAAGGATGTCTAATCAAAATGATCCAGCAATACAGGTAGAATCTTAATTCTAAGCATAATGTGTAAAATCAGTACTGGCCCTGTTCTCTGTCTCTTTTCAAAGAGAACAGAGTAGAATGGCTAAAGACAGTAGGAAGAGAGAAGGACAAAGAAGAAAAAATGATCTGGATCATTTATCAGCTGAACAATCCATTTTGGGGGAATTCTGGTTATAGTAACATTCACACACAAATTCTCAATATTTTTACAACTCTTTGCTATTTACAAATTCCTTTCACTTATATCGTATTACTTGATTTTTATAGTAAGCCAGTACTAGACATGATTTTTATTAGTTCCATTTTAATGATGGAAAAGAACTTATTCAAGATCTCAAAAGTGGAAGCAGGATGTGGGACCCAGCTGTGTGTCTTCTGACTCAAAGCCACTGTGCTTTGATATGGTTCTGTGGAATAGGAATCTATGATTCAACCATACGCAAATGAGCTCATCAGGCCGTTAGCCAGGTTTGAGAATCAGGATGTAACACCTTTAGTCCTGGCTCTGCCTGGTACAGCTTAGAAAAAGCACTTAATTTCTGCTCTCCTTGATGCGTTACTCTATTATACAACAATGTGATGATGTAAAGATCACATGAGCTTGAGAGGAGAGTGCTTTCAGAACCCAAGCATTCTGAGCTGGGTACCAGTGGTCCTCAAAGGGCAAGGCAAACGCTTTCCTGGGACTTGGTGCAGTGATTATAGAAACATTTTCCCATCTCTTTGCTCATTCAAGTTAGTTTCAAAGGAAAGTTACAGAAGTGGTTTAGGAAACAGTTACCTTAGGTAGGCTTTGGCTTTAACCATTGTGTTTCAATAATGTGTAGAGGTTTAGGAGCTAAAACACCATTGGTACTAAAGAATATGCTTCGAAATTAATAAATGACATGTAACTAAAATTCAGAATCATTGGTTGCATTTTTCCTTAGGCAAACCCCAGGTTTCAGGGTTATAAATAATAGATCTCTTTTCCCTCAGCTTGCTAAAAGCTTACTTTGCAATTATAAGAAATTTTCTTCCATTCAAAAGGCTTTTGATAAAACTTTACGAGTTTAGTTGTAAGAGAAGAGGAGCATCTATATTCTTTACTGAAGTGAATGTGTCATGATGTGAACGATTTGAGTCAAAAAACCCTTCACAATCTAAGCCCAATTATAGATATAATGAATTCTTAGTATCTTTTAAAATAATTTTAAGAAATGTTTTAAGTACCCTATAAAAATGAATTATTTTTTTGACTTATGGAGATAACTAATATGTATTGCTGACTTTTTGTGTCAACATTACTAGTGCTTCATATAACTGGCATAACCCAAGGAAAATACTTCCTGAGTTTTCCTAATCCTCTCTCCTAGAGCTGGCATCTCCCTCAAATGAGGTAAAGTTTTAATCTCTGTAATATGATAGCAAAAGACTTACTCAGATAGAAATTGAGGCATTCCCCCCATGGCTTCTCTACTAATGTCTTATATTTGAAAAAAAAAAATATGAGAATCTATCATGTCCTTCTGTAAGCAGAAGTACTTATCAACCTTCAGGTGATTAATACTTCCTGACCCTAACTCTATCTTCTCCTGTACACCTACCTCAACCTTAACGAGAAGTCCAACAGGTGTCTCATGCCTAAGTCCACCCTTTAAATTTGCTTCTGTAACCAGAAAATGAGGTGAAAGAGACAAGTCAAGTTTCAGAGAATTAAATAGAACAGAGATGCAGTGGCAAATGGGTATCAAAGAACCTTCTGGAAGTAGTGAAGTAGTCCCTCACCACGAAACCCTGGCATTATGAGTGAGAATATTAATAGGAAGTAGAAACTTGTTGGGAATGCCTACCAAGGAGAAAGGTAAGATAGGGAGTAAGTTACTATTAAGGTAGCAAAAATATTTGGACACTGGTAGTTATCACTGAAGAGCTAAGTGTTCCTGATGGCTCTGACCTTTCTTGAATCCTCAAATACTTCAGGAATCCCTGAACATTCCACACGAATTTGCCCTTTCCTCAATGGCTGAAACAAGAAAACATACTGTGACCTGCAAGTCACATGTATTCCAAAACTTTTAGCTGTTCACTTCATCCAACTTAACTTTCGAATTTAAGTTTCCATTACTGATCTTGTATTTCTCATTAATTGAGGTCAAAGCAAGGTCTGCAAGTATCTGGTCATAGGCTTGTCAAATTCCCACACATGCTATTGTTGGGCCTCCCTTTGTCTCATAGCAATAAATAATTGTTCATCAATTTGGACTGCTTTCAAAATGAAGTGCTTTTGCAGTTATAAAACTCCAACTATTCTGCATTTAATCAGATGCACAGTGAAATTGCCTTTCTCCTCCTCTGACTTGAATAACTCTTAAATAACCAACCGTGTCTTACGTTAACATCTCTACAAGGGCTAGTTAGTGTCACGATGAATCCATGCCAGTGAAGGGTATGAGATACGAGCTCCCAACTTGAAACCTCATCAACGGCCGCAATGCAAAATGCAAGTGGTTAGCACAACCTGGTTGAATTTTGGAAGAAATGTAGATAGCTGTTAACCACACAATGTCGATCATATATCTCTCTCCTTTCTGGGAAGAAAACTGGTAACTTTGCTAATATTAGAAGAATTTCACATCCAATATACCCTTTAGTATTTTAGATAAGGACTGTCATCTCAAAACTATAAGAATATGGAATGTCCCCATGACAATAGGAAGGGAAATGTATTTTTGTTTCCAGCGTATAAATGATTACACTTGGCAACTGTGGGTGTTTATATGTGACATTTTATGTAATGATCAATTGTTCTAAATGAACAAGTCTAGATTATTCACTTACCACTTATGACTAAATTCTGCATGTTCCTGTTACTTGTAGCAAAGATCTCTGCTCAGCTTCAGTATGTACATCTCTACTGTGCATCCCCAACTTCTAAAAGTCACTTGTAAAGATACATTGGCATTGTGTGTAGGAACGATCCTCCTCACAGAAGTGTGTTTAAGGCTGTGTGATCCTTGCTTCTAATGTTGTGTCTCCCTTCTCTTTTTTGTCTTTATCCACAGAATGTTTTTGTAGATAAACCAGCATTTCCGGAGTATAAAGTTTCTGATGCAAAAAAGTCCAAATTCATACTTTTGCATTTTAGCACTTTTAAAGCTGGCTGGGACTGGCTTATTCTGTTGGCGACGTTTTATGTTGCCGTGACTGTACCTTACAACGTTTGCTTTATTGGCAACGATGACCTGTCCACGACTCGGAGCACAACAGTCAGTGACATTGCAGTGGAGATTCTTTTTATTATAGGTAAGAACCAACAGCTGCTTTCCTAGAGGATTTGCATAGAGGAAGTAAGTGTGTTCCGGATTTTTCTGACATGAGTTTGAACTAAGATCCATTTGCATGGGCATGACTAAGCCTCGGATGCAAATTTCGAAGAAACGCATATTTGGATTTCTGCAAATTGCCTCTTCCAGCTTTCTCACTGTTCCTTTGATGAAACAGATCTAAAAACCCATGTTTTGTGTGTCTATCCTTGTTTTGTCAAAAATGGGCTTAAAAAGGCTTAATGGCTATTTGGTTGGTACTCTCACATCCATCATGATCTTAATTGCACAGGGTCAGAGATGGGGCTTGGCGAAAATCCATCAGTGGTCTGATAATGGTCCAAACTTGGGCTTCATTCTCCATTCCCTTACATGCCTTTGTGGCATGTTGGTGGCTCTTCTCATAGGTGGCCTGGTTGCAGAAACGAAGGATTACATAAGCCTTCCAGTCAATCAAGAGAAGCAGAGATATCTGATTTTAACTTAAAAAGAGGCCCCAAGGGATGCTTGCTAAGAATATTCATCTCTAGAATATTGGGAACCTCAGCGGAAGCTGTCTGTGCTCTACTCTTACAAGCCTCTTATTTCCCTGTCCCTTAAATCTTCATCTGTTTAGATCAAAGCCTAGCTCTTTCTTGTTCATTTTAAGACAAATCCTATATCTCCATTAAGGCTTAGATTGACTCCTTGACTCCCTGTAGAGGTATGGTGTGTGTGTGTGTGTGTGTGTGTGTTTTAGATTCGCAGGAAATTGCAAAGATAGTACAAAAATGTCCCTTGTCCCTTAGTTCTGGACCATCACTGGTAACCTGATACCTGCTTCTTTACCTAGTCATGGTGATATAGGGCAACATCCTTACTGTAAAGATGAAAAAAAATGTTTGGAAAATGTTTTCAAGCATGTAGGTCAACAAAGAAATGAGAAATGGATCTTAAAAGTTCAAGGAAAGAAAATAAATGAGGCAGATCCAACCCTTATTTCAGTGGTGATGGTACTTTTTTCTCTGTGGAGCTGATAAAGCTTTGGGGTCAGAGTAGGTTCTCTAACTGAATGTCAGCACATTTTCTCTGGATGAGTTTGTATGCTCTTGGTGTGGCTTTGACACCATTATTACCATTGCATTTACTGGGAACCTCCCCTCAAAGCTGTTAGGACCCCTGCTTCCACCCCAAAAGTGGTGGCTGTAGTATGTAGTATGTATAGACCACTAGATGGCGATGTTGTCTACTTGGGTAGCTTGGCAAGGCTACAAAGTCAGGGAAACAGATCTTTAATGTTTTTGTTTTTTTTTTTAACTAAACCATTCTTCATTAGAAATGTGTAACCATAGTAAAGGGTTACTAGTCAATGGCCAATAACAGAAATCACTGGTCAATGGCAAATAACTACATTCCAGCTTGCACACAAATTGGTTGTATCCATAAGCCAATCCATTATGGTTTTAAAACCTTTTTCTTTGCTAACCTACCATGTCTTCTCCTACCCAGCCATGACACATGCATAAATTAGCACTCTAAAAAGACTCCCTGTGACCCATTCAAAGTTCTCAAGAACTAGAACAGTCACTCAACATGTTTATTGTGCCTGAGTATCTGCTTAACAAATATTTCATGTCATTATTATTAATAATGTTATTATTTACAACTCTGTTATAGAGACATAGTTGTATCTTGAAGTTTCCACTTTTCCTTGTTCTTAGATACTTGAAATTCTATGGGCTTAGAAGCCACTTCTGTACCATAGGCTCACTGACCGAAGATGGTACGTTTACACTCAGAACTGACACTTATGAAAAAGATATTTTATACAATTTTGGGGGGTTGAATTGGTTAGTTAGCTTTTTTTTTTTTAAGGCTGTTTTCTTCTACTGAACCAAGGGAGTCTGGTTTGCCCGCTGCCAGTTGCCCCTAAATCTTCTGTGTTCTTTTTGACTAACATTTCTGCTCTGCTGGGACAGCAAGAAGATCCTCTAGGTAGGCAATACCCACTCCTTCCTATGGAAATTCACTCTTGTTTTTAATGCAGTTTACCTTCTATAAAGATTATGTTAGAATTTGAGATTTTGGCCCTCCAACAGTTTTAGAGGGATCCCAGCCTGGAATCCCTTCTTGACTGACATATTTTCATAAGCAGTAAAAACTTGATTGCTCTTTGCTATGGCTGTCTTCTTGCTCTTTTTCTTTTAAATGAGTTGAAACATATCTACAATTTATTTTAACAGATTTGGAAAAAGAGTTGAAAATTCCCAGAACATTTATTCTATGAAATATTTCACAAAGGTGACCTAAAAATGATCACTGAGAAATAATTCAAAATAGTAGGAATAAAAGTGCATAATAGCCTGTAATACTGTATTTTTACAATACTAATGGGGCAGTGTTTGTACCATTTAATAGTTACCACGTTGGTATGTGTGGCAAAATCTATATGCATATTTAACATGTTTCTTTTCTATTTATAGAACAGTGTTACTAAATTGGCATCTTATAATCAGTTGGGTCAGAACTGTTAAAAAGTGGTTTAAAAGAGGTTTGGGAAGGAAAGGAAGGCTTTCATAGGGCAAAACATGATGCTAAGCCACTCTATACAAATATAAGGTGATAAGATTATTTTCTAAATGGGGAAAATGAAGTGTTCCATGAAAAACGAATATGTAGTCAAAATGAAACTTGAAAGATAATATATCTCTTTTGGTGACTCAAAGTGTGCATTAGCTTTGTAAATCCTCAGAGAAATTCAATGATAAAGAAATGTTTAACTGTGATTAACCCAGCACCTCCTAACGTTAATTTTACCTCCCAACTCATTCCTCTCCAGGCCACTAAGTAATATTCTTTCGGGAAGACAGACTTAAAAATATTCTTCCCTGATAAATTCACTATAAAGTATCTGAGTATCATTATGCTAGTCAAACTATAAAAACGAATGGTGAATTTGAATCTCCCCTAACTACTCTCTTCATCTTAAAATAAATTGCTCTGTAAACCACATTAATTCTTTAGGATCAATAGGGCACAAGGTTTGACTGTAAGTTACAAAGTGGTTATAAAATTACTTTTAATTTGAAAGTCATCATATATAATTTAGCTGCTGACTCAAAGTCTTACAGAGACTTACAATGGGAAGTGACCTACCAGTAATTTATCTAATCCAATCTTTCTTACTTTATGGGTGGGAAACGGAGCCCTAGTGATATGCATAAAGCCTTATAACTAATTGGTGGCACATTCAGGTCTCCTGGTTATCAGATCAGGTTTCTCAAGGGTTGATAACCAATATGATTCCATTTTCTGAAAAATTCTACTCAACTTGCCTTCTTTTATTTATAACAATGAGACAGAAAATGAGAGAAAGAAGTACCAACTTTCTTCTCTTTCTTCCATGAATGCAGAAATGAATAGTTTTAATCTCTGAAATCTTGGTGGCAGAAATTGTGGTATGCCCATAGATCCAATAATCACTTGCCCCTTACCCCTTTTCCTCATCAAAAACCCAAAGAGCCCAATTTCACGCATGCAGCAGTATCCCAGACCCAGGGAATGAATTACGAGAATTGCAAGCCAGTTTCAGGTGTAGAAGTTAAGTTATGTTCTATCCAATAGGATATATAGAGATTGTTTCTATGGGACTTTATGCAGATTATTTTTTTTCCCCTGAAAAAAGAAGAGAGACATATGGGAGAAAATATTTGTGTCCCTCTCTCTTTCTTTCCCCTAGGATGTATGGATGGAAGGGTATGATGTATTGTAATTTCTGCAGCCATCTTTAATCCTGAGGAGAGACAGAGGGAAGAAGATGTGGACACCTTGTTGAGTGATATAATAATGTTCCTTTTATTGGGGCGACTGTTATTGGATATTTTGTTATTGATAGCTATATCATTCTAAAATTTTTTAAAAACCACTGCTCTGTCATCTGTGACCCCTTGCACTGAGCCATTTCAGAGGTTCAATGATAAATCCTTTCCAGAGGAACAGAATGCTCTTTCTTTGTCATTCCACCATGAGCCTCTCTAGAATGTAGTTTGTGCGTACTACTTACTAGCTGTTAGAATCACAAAGGCTTAGCGGAATCATAGACCGTGCCATAACGCTGTAACTCTGACTTGCTTTCTCCAAGAATCTTCAGAAAGCTAAAAGTCAAAGTAAACATGGTATGCAATTGTACTTTCTGTTTGCTCTATATTCCCCTCAGTCATAAAAGGACAGTTGAGAGTCATAGGGGATAAGGACAGTCATGCATCATGTAGACCATACTGGCCGGGACTGAACATCTAGCATCCTTACTACTGACTACACACCACTGGTGCTCCCCATTTATTATGAAAACCCAAACACCCCATACATATTCAAAAGGTAATATTTCCTCAGTGTTATGTTTTTAAGGTTATACTTTGTGCTGATTTAGGTAATTCTATTTCACCGGTTCTCAGTGGGACTTCAATTCATTAATCAGCACTACCATCATTTGGTGTTTAATGCTTTTAGATCACAATTTACTTATCTACAAATGATTGTACCCCAACTAATGAATAGAACTCCTCTACATGTAGTTTGTCTTATGAGTATATATTTATGTTTTCATTTCTAGTTATTTTATTTTTTCCTCCATAATGCTTTATTAATTAATGCTTCTATTCATTCACCTGTCACTAAATTTTGCTACCTCAGAATCTTTATTTCTTATCATTTAATTATTATTATAATCTTGTGACATAATTAACATAGGTGTATCTGTTTATACATAGGAAGGAAAAGAGAGAAAAAAGTAAGCAGTTTATCCAATATCTAGCTGATTACTGACCAAGCTAGGATTAAAACCCTAAACCCAGGGGCACCTGGGTGGCTTAGTGGGTTAAGCCTCTGCCTTTGGCTCAGGTCATGATCCCAGAGTCCTGGGATCAAGCCCCACATTGGGCTCTCTGCTCAGCAGGGAGTCTGCTTCCCCCTCTCCTCTCTCTCTGCCTGACTCTCTGCCTACTTGTGATCTCTGTCTGTCAAACACATATATAAAATCTTAAAAAAAAAAAAACCACCCTAAACCCATTTGTACAATGGGTAGTAGCATTATTGTGAGGATTTAGTGAGGTTATTGTATTAAAAAGTAAGTTTACTCACTGTTTAATCAGTACTGATAAGTATTGTCAATAAGGTCACCAAGCCTCTGACTCTTCAGTTTGTTTTAATATCCACTATTTTTCAGAAAACAAGCACTCTTCAATACAAACTGAAAGTTCAGCTAATCATGGGAATAAGGTAGACCAGAACATTCCTTAGCTTTCAAGAACATGAGTGTCCGGGGACTCATTTACCACTTAAAGGGTCTAAGGCTTTTATAGCTACTTCCACAGATTTGCCTTAGCATCCTTTTAGAAAAGCCGAGAGAAGTTCTCTTGTATCTACCTAAGTCAGGCATCCTTTATCTGGCATGCACTGAAATGCATCTAGATGATACTAGAGGCCATCATTCCAGGTGCATCTCCCATACAATCTTCCATCAGCACACAGGAACAAGGAAAAAAGCTGCTCTTCATTTCCGCTCCTCATCCTTTCTCCTGCCTTGCTCTGAAGAGGCCTGAAAGGCACTAAGCTGGGCTTCCAGTAACAGTCGAGAAGGAAGTCATTAGCTAAAGGCTTAATCATTAGCTTCAGAGGAATGGAAACTTCTCTCTGTTCAACAAATTCATGATTTTCTGGGTCTGTGTTCAATTTCTTCTCTTTTAAAAGATTTATTTATTACGCAGAGGACTTTGGGAGAAGGAGAAGAGAAGTGAGTTGGGGGAAATCAGAGGGAGAGACGAACCATGAGAGACTGGACTCTGAGAAACAAACTGGAGGTTTTGGAGGGGAGGGCCTGGGGGATTGGTTGAGCCTGGTGGTGGGTATTATGGAGGGCATGTATTTCATGGAGCACTGGGTGTGGTGCATAAACAATGAATCTTGAAACACTTGAAAAAAAATAAAATTTTTTAAAAAGATTTATTTATTTATTTGAGAGAGAGAGAGAGTGAGTGCAGGGGGAAGGGTTGAGGGACAGGAGGGAAAAAGAGTCTTTTGAGCAGACTCCATGTCTGACTGTGGAGCCCAAAGGCAGGGCTCAATCTCATGACCCAGAGATTACAACCTGAGCCGAAACCAAGAGCAGGATGCCCAACTGACTGTGCCACACAGGCGCCCTTGTGTTCAGTTTCTACTTATATTTATAGATACATGTTTGCTTTATAAAACTTCTTCCCAAGTCCTGTCTTTGTTGTGCATAATCTTTATTGAGATACCTTTTCCCATTTAATATGGAACCAAAGAGTAATGTTCTTATAGCATTCAACTATAGTTTATTACTCTCTGATAAAAATTCAAGCCTCAGAAGAAATACTTTAATTCTTGGGGTGCCTGGGTGGCTCAGTGGCTAAGTGTCTGCCTTCAGTTCAGGTTATGCTCCCAGGGTTCTGGGATCCATCCACGCATTGGGCTTCCTGCTGAGCGGGGAGTGTGCTGCTCCCTCTCCCTCTGCCTCTCTCCCTGGCTTGTATACACTCTCTCTCTCTCTGTCTCAAATAAATAAATAAAATCTGTTAAAAAAAAAAAAGAAATATTTTCATTCTTTCAGCATTCTTGGGTGTCTTTCTGTTAAGATAAAATACATAAATCTCAGTGGAAACTGAAACACTATAGACATTTTATTGTTATTTCATTGCACAAGCAAAGCCCAACTTAATCATTTTCTTGAAAATTGCAGACAAAGGTATGTCATTTTCCCATTTAGTCAGAAGACTGATATTAAAGTTACAGACTTGGATACTGCAGGGAAAGATTTCTAACAATAAATAAAGTTGAAATTTCATGGCGATGAGAGAATTCAAATAATCTTACCATCAAATCTTTGGGGATCCTGGTATTGCCAGACTACATATTTAGAAGTCTTAAGTTACCATTCATTTGCCTCTTACTATTTGAGTCCCTCCCTCCTTTTACTCTCTCCCTCCATCTGGCCCATTTTTCCTCTCCTGCTCTCATGTACATTCTTTCTCCTTTTCTCCCTCCTCCCTCTGGAAACCTACACATCTGTATACCCCTGTATCTGCACCCCCATATCCCTACCCTTCACAATGACCTTGGTTTGAGTAATAGGGTCTCTTAATAAGCGGAACTCAAGATGGCTTTCATAGTCATGGCTCTGATTTGACCTGTGTCTCATGTGGGCATTTTTAACCTGACAACAAGAATACCCCAGTCTCTACATTCCCAAATAATACATTTGAAGTATTGAAT
Source organism: Taxidea taxus jeffersonii (assembly GCA_003697995.1). NCBI lineage: Eukaryota > Metazoa > Chordata > Mammalia > Carnivora > Mustelidae > Taxidea > Taxidea taxus. Next base: position 12,574 of record ML100798.1, on the reverse strand, counting down.
AAGTACAATGTGTTGTATTGAGCATTAACCATTGACTGGACATGAATCAGTACCCGCTCAGCTACTGACCAGCTATTTTTCTGGTGAAGAAATTTAAACCTGAGGATATAGCAATAATTAAACAATAACAAAAAAAAAAAAACAAAAACAAAGCAAAACAAAAACCAGAAAACTACTCTATCACTTCAGATTCCTACAGAAGTGTAACATACCCAGTGTCTTATCTCAAGAGTGAAGAGACATTGTCAGAATGCTTTGGGGAAAAAAAAAGAGTACATTGAACAGTAAGGTACTGTTTTCACTATTGTTATTAAGGGCTCCCAAATAAGTACTTAAAATAGGTACTTCAAAGCACCTACTCAAGCACTTAAGCAAGAAGTAAAATTGGATTTATTTTTGCAAATAAACTGTCAGTTTCATTGTTGCTTCTTTAGGTTTTTCAGAATAAATAAACATAAATATTTCTTTAGGGGGAGTTCATCTTTTGTGAATGGATGGTTGCATTATTTTATGATTGAATTATATGGAAAGGGTTTTTTTTAATTTTTAAATTTTTAAATTAACATACAAGGTATTATTAGCCCCAGGGGTTACAGGTCTATGAATTGCCATGTTTACATACTTCACAGCACTCACCATAGCACATACCTTTCCCAATGTCCATAACCCAGCTACCCTCTGAATTATATGGAAAGGCTTTAAAGTTCATGTAAAATGGACATGTAGGTAAGTAGTTTTTCAACCCTGGCACTATTGATGTGTAGACCATGTTAATTATAAAAATTTTAAAATAGAAACAGGGGAGAAAATAAACAGTCCTCAGTCATACCCATCCCAGCACAACTGCTACTTCCACATTCAATCTTTCTGGTTGTTGCTTTCCCTACTTATTTTCATATGATTGTGATCACAGTCTATACAAATTTTGGTGACCTTTTTCCAGATAAGATTTTAATGTAAGCATTTCTCTGTGTTTTATAAGTATTTATAAACATTTAATAGTTGCATAATATTCCATTATATAAAGGAACTATTCTGTTTACTTAGCCATGTCTTAATTGTTGCACATTTAGGATGATTTTTTTTTTGCTACTTAAAAATTATAGTGGACATCTTTGTGAAAAACATATTTATTCACTAACTAAATAAATATATATTGAATGCCTATAGTTTACCATGCAGTGTTTTAGTTGGTAGAGATAGAATAGTGAAACAAATTGGGGTCTTTGCCTTTATAGGATTTATATTCCAGTGGAGATAAGTAGGAATCAAAACAAATAACATGTGTAACATGTCAGATGGTGGTGAGTTGCATGGAGAATAGTAAAGCAGAGAAGGGAAAAGGTATGGGTTGCAATCCAAATGAGGTGGTCAGGGATGAGAATTAAGAACATGGCATTTAAATATAGACAGAAGTGAAGCAAGGAAACAATAAACTGTACGTCTCAATGAAAAATATTCCAAGGAAAGAGAACATCAAATGCATTTAGAATATTTTAAGGGGTGGAATTATTGAGCCATAGAATATTAACATATACAGCTTCTAGCATATTTTCAAAGTTTCACTTTTTAATCACATTATTCTTAGAGCATTTATTGGTCAGTAAAGTTCTAGTTGAAATACAATTTATTCATGCTAATATTTTTTTCATGCTAATATTTTTTATAGTAATAGATCTTGTGCAAAGTTATAGGTGCCTGTCACTTTCTGAATTTGTTTTACTACTAAACAGTCATTTCATTTAATGGAGTAATTCAGATAAAGTAGTGTTATTAATATTGCATCATTGTTATTTCTTTCTTTCTATTTTTTTCCTTAGGAAATTAAATATATATGGAAAATAGAGTTGTATTTGCCTAACAGATACAACACTTATTACATGATGTACCTGAATCTATTATGTTTATATCTGAAATGTTTGTGAGATGATAGATTTGGAGGAAAATTGTCTTAGCGTACATTTGAGAATGCTGCTGCCCTGTGACTTACCTATTACTGTAAAGAGACGATGAAAAGGAGCACGTGCTCATAAAATATGAAACAATAGGGCTTGTTTTGAACAAGGCAAGGAAATTAAAAATGGAATATTACTAAATTTAGAAACCCAGAGGAAAATTGTGAGTTCTTGATTTAGAAACTTACTGCAGACTAACGAGGGATTTTTTTTTTCCATTTGCCTCTTACCAAACATGAACTCTGCTATGTCATTCTCTCTTTTTCCCACTTTTTCAAGTATGCTTCCTTGCAGTATAAAAAAAAATTTCATACTCTCTAAGTAAAAGTGACATCATTTATATGGTTTATATTTCCCATTTCAACTCATTCCATTTAGCATTTGCAATTGAAATAATCTCCTCTCCAATTATGCCAATAGTTTTAAGATTAAATAAATACATAATTTTTAAAGCAAATATATATTGAATATATTGAGAAGTGGTTTAAATATTTTATTTGATTTTTAAAAAGGTTTGTTTATAGAGATGGGGGAAGAGGTAGAGGGAGAGGGAGAGAGAGAATCTCAAGCAGAGTCCATACTGAGCATGGAGCCTTATACAGAGCTTTGTCCCACAACCCTGACATCATGACCTGAGCCAAAATCAAGAGACTGAGGCTTAAGCTATTGAGCTACCCAGGCACCCCTTTAAATATTTTAGATAACAGAAAACATTATGGTCACCTGAGCCTAGATGTAATTCATTATGTGTTGTTCAATTCATTAAATTTTTGTTTAGGACCAATATGATATCACTCAAATGATTGCACATGGCAGTTCCTCAACATAGTTTAGAAGACCTTCCATGGTCTAGACTCTTATTTTTTTATCTATCATCTCTTTCTCCTTTTTCCTGTGTCTCCAGCCATACTGGACCACCAGCACTTCTTCAACTGTGCCATTTCCTACATACTTTGTATTTTCATATCTTTCATAGCTGCTACTCTCAGAAAAAAAGGTGGGGGGGGGGACAAGACGTCTCCTTAGCTCTTCTTTATCCAATAAAATGCTCCTTATCCTTGAAGTAGCATCTTTGGCCTCTTCTTCAAGATCGTCTTTTCAGGTTGTCTTACCCCTATCAGGAGTCTGGGTTAGTTTTCCCTCTTGCATTATTTAAATGCTTTCTCTCCCTCACTTTTTAGCCCTATATTATAATTGTCTATTTCTCCCCCACTCCACACACATACCATAAATAGACTATGAGTTCCCAAAGGACATGGACTGGATAATATATCTACTTCTCTAGTTCCTCCAGCTAATACATATCTGACCCGTAGTAAGCAGTAGACTAATGTTTGCTTACTACCATGGTACAGATAAACAAAACAGGAAGTGTGTCTCATCGAGTTGAACAATAGCCTTCATTTCCCAAAGCAGGCCTCCATGGTTTTTTCATGTGGTCCCACGGGTAGCTGTTCCTTATTTTTAAACTGTATGGCTCACTTTATTTTTTTTATTTTAGATTTTAAAAATTTATTTGAGAGAGAGAGAGAGAGAGACCATGAGCAATGGGGAGGATGGACAGAGGCAGAAGCAGGCTCTTTGGATCATGACCTGAGCTAAAGGCAGACACTTAACCAACTGAGCCACCCAGGTGCCCCAGTATAGCTCACTTTAGAGTAACCAATCCTTAACAAGTCAGTGCCAATAAGCAAACAGCAGGTAGCTTGAGAAATCCCATAGGTTGTGGTGCCTTGCCTGCCTTTTGCAAACATTCCAAAAGCTTCTCAAGGCCCCCCACATGGTTCCATAGGGTGAGTGTGAGATGAACTGAGCAATTCAAAAAGCTAGGTACTAGGATGCCATCCATGTCCGGCAGAAGAGAGACCTATGGATGTGCAGAGAAGCAAAGAAATGCTAGTCTCAACTTAGCTGGACATCTTGCCCACCAGAAAATTAGAAATCTTTTTAAACAATAACTACTAAGAATTATTTAAAGGCAACCCTGACATAAACCTGATACCATATATGGAGTGATGAAAGGTGTATTGAAGAAAGTGAAGGCATTCTCCTTATATTTGAGAAGCCATACAACAATTGGAAAAACCTGCCTCAGTGTGAAACTTAGGAGACACTGAAAGAGCAGCGGTGCCTTGCTTCAGCCTATGTGGATGATTCCATGATTGCAGGAAAGACATTTCCGGTGTATTTTGAAATAGATGTAAAGCTGGTCAGTAATAGTCATGGGCTGTGAAGATGGGGTCAGAGAAGTTGATAGGAAAGTGGGGTGAGAGACCGTGAGGGCTGAGCATCTGGAATGAGGATGAACTTACTAAAGTGGCAACAAGAAATAAGCAGTGCTTGTGGTTATTCGTCCTTTTGTAATTCTACCTAAGCCTGGCCTTATGGGCAGAATGAAATTCACTGCTGGAATGGAATGTTTCAAAAAACCTAACACAGATAGGGCCTTTGGATAAAGACCACCCGCTCAGAAGCAGAGCAGAGCATGAAGACACTAGATTCCAAGTGCTGGTATACAGTAACTGTGCAGTAAATCGATGTTGAATGTTTGAAAGTGAGCATGACTGGAAATTCACTTTGATAGTAAATAAGACAGTCATCACCTTCTTTTCTTAAACTACTCCCCTCTTCCCTTCCTGGGTTTTCCCATATCTATGATTATGATCCTGTGAACCGTGAACATAGGGCTTTTCACAGATTGCTCCCCCTCCATTAATCCCCCAGTAAAATCAAGCTCAAAGTCCTCGGTGGTCCACCACTAACCATCTATTGATACACTGTCTCTTTTCTTCACTGTCACCACTTCAGTTCCAGTCACCATCAGTTCTGACTGGACTGCCATACTCCCTGACCAACTTTTTTCCTTGCCCATACTCTTACGATCTATTCATTATGTTAGAGTCAGGTTTTTGTTGTTGTCGTTGTTGTCCTGATATAATGTGTATTTGATCATGTCATCTCACTGCCTGAAAAACCCTTCAATCACTTCCTATTCTTTTTTTTTTTTTTTTTTTTAGAGAGAGAGAGTGCATGCACAAGGAGCAGGGAGGAGCACAGGGAGAGGGAGAGAGAGAATCTTAAGCAGAGCTGCATGCCCAGCATGGAGCCCAGTGCAGGGCTCAGTCTCACTACCCTGAGACCATGAGCTGAGCCAAAATCAAGAGTTGGTTGATTAACTGTCTGAGCCACCCAGGTGCACCCCTATTCTTGAGCTTTAAATAAATGCATATTTGCAGCTTCCATCCTCTTTCTCTTTTGCCTTGATAACTCTTATTCATCCCTCAGGACAGAGATCACTTGTGATCTCGCACTTGTCTTTCCCAAGATTCACCTGCTAGGTCTTCATCTTCCAAGTTAACTATTCCTTTTTGAGGATAGCTATTCCTCCAGAACACTCATCACAGAACTTTATAATTTCCTATATCTCCTGCTAAATTATAGTTTCTTTGAATGCACGAATGGAGTATTAGTATTCTTTGTACTCCCAGAATCCAGCCAATACATGTACCTATTAGATGATCCATAAATATTGGCTGAGTAAATAAATGAGGGGCAATCATTATTAGTTTCATTACTTAAATAGAAATTAGAACTTAGAAAAGGTAAAAAGACAAAACGTTTCAAGGTAGACACAGCTACTAATTACAAGGGCTGAAATTACAACCTAGTTATATTTTTTTATAATTTTTTAGTTTTTAATTAACATATAATGTATTATTAGCCCCAGGGGTACAGGTCTGTGAATCACCCTGTTTACATACTTCACAGCACTCACCATAGCACATACCCTCCCCAATGTCCATAACCCCACCACCCTCTCCCTACCCTCCTCCCCCAGGCCCCCCTCAGTTTGTTTTGTGACATTAAGAGTCTCTTATGGTTTGTCTCCCTCCCGATCCCATCTTGTTTCATTTATTCTTTTCCTATCCCCCAAACCTCCATGTTGCCTCTCAACTTCCTCATATCAGGGAGATCATATGATAATTGTTTTTCTCTGATTGACTTATTTCGCTAAGCATAATACCCTCTAGTTCCATCCATGTCATCGCAAATGGCAAGATTTCACTTCTTTTGATGGCTGCATAGTATTCCATTGTATATATATACCACATCTTCTTTATCCATTCATCTGTTGATGGACATCTAGGTTCTTTCCATAGTTTGGCTATTGTGGACATTGCTGCTATAAACATTCGGGTACACATATCCCTTCAGATCACTATGTTTGTACCTAGTTATATTTTTTATTTATTTTTAAAAATTTTTAAAGATTTTATTTATTTATTTGACAGATAGAGAGATCACAAGTAGGTAGAGAGGCAGACAGAGAGAGAGAGGGGGAAGCAGGCTCCCTGCTGAGCAGAGAGCCCGATGTGGGACTCGATCCCAGGACCCTGAGATCATGACCCGAGCCGAAGGCAGTGGCTTAACCCACTGAGCCACCCAGGTGCCCCCCTAGTTATATTTTTTAAAAGCCATTATTCATTGGGCACCTGGGTGGCTTAGCCAGTTGAGCGTCGGACTGGGTTTTAGCTTGGATCACCATCTCAGGGTCATGAGATCAAGTCTCACCTGGGGCTCCGTGCTCTGCAGGGAGAATGCTTGAGTTTCTCTCTCTCCCTCTGTCTCTCCCCTTGCTCTCTCACTGTCTCTCAAACAAATAAATGTCTTCTAAAAAAATAAATAAAAGCCAGTGTTCATCCCAAATAGTCATAACATTATCATATCATCATATTTAATCGAACTAAGATTATAATTTTAAAGGATAAATTACAAAGAAGTACACATATTTTAAATTTAACAGTGGTGTGCCCATAACATGACTATTATTTCAGTTTTCATGGAAATCAGTAATTTTGGTGGTATTCCTTTGGAGATCTTCCAAAACAATTTTCTTTACCCTGGATAATCCAAAATGTATAATAAGAAAGTATAGAAAAACTAGAAATAATCTGGAAGGGAGCAAAAGTCTAGAATACCAAACGTGAAGCAATTTGTCTCATTCATCTTTTTGGGAGACCAAGACCAAACAAAGAGGAAATGTTTAATATTCGCAACCCTTTTAAAAAAATGTGAAGACCGGGACGCCTGGGTGGCTCAGTTGGTTAAGCGGCTGCCTTTGGCTCAGGTCATGATCCCAGCGTCCTGGGATCGAGTCCCACATCCGGCTCCTTGCTCGGTAGGGAGCCTGCTTCTCCCTCTGCCTGCCACTCTGTCTGCCTGTGCTTGTTCACTCTCTCTCCCTCTCTCTCTGATAGATAAATAAATAAACAAATAAATAAATAAATAAATCTTTAAAAAAATGTGAAGACCTAATAAGGTCATTCCAGGGGTGTACAACAAGACAAAGCCTGAGAATGTACAACCATAAAAGTAGGTGGGGAAAGGTAGATGGAATATTTCTTGCTGTGCATGAACTGATGATCGAAGTAAAGATCTACAGGAAGGAACTACAGGGAAGTTAATAGCTTAGCAGAAAATAGAGATTATTTTTCAAAGAATGGAAACAACAGATGCTAATGGAAGAGAGGCAAATGAGGTGATATTTCATATTTGTGGTGCTGAAGCATGTTACTTCTGCACAGTTCACTTCAGCCTCAGGACCCATCTGGTGGTGTGCACATCCACACATGTACACACGTTCACACACATGTTTTTAAGGTTCCTGATTGGGACATCGGGTGGATTTGTACACGTGTTTCGGGGAGATGAGGAGGGATGGTCAATTTCGGATCATCTGGATGTCTCTTGAGAGATTTATTAAGCCAAGGATGGTTGTAGCAATAAAAGGATTTTTTCTTCTTGTGGGGCTTATTTATGCTAAAACATTACTCATTCTTTACCTGAAGTTCAAAGTTAAGTGGTTGTCCTGTGCTAACTCTGACAAATTTATACCTGGTGACCTCAGTGGATCAGACGAATGCCTTGGCTTTAAGCAAGCCACACCAGCGGGCAGAATGCCTAGGAGCTGTTGCAGGAAGGGGTTTATGTTGAGATAATGCCGACCAATTTTTGGCTGAAAATTATAAAAGAAAAACTACTACTTAGGAGTGCTGCCATCCTTAGAAGAGGCTGGAGAATTGGGTGAGTCCCTTGCTCATAATGACAAAAGGTCACATTCTGATTGGACTGTCAAGACCAGCTACCAAAACAGTATTTCATGGGAAATGTTAAATTACGAAGGTAATGGAAGGATGAGGGCAGTGGACTTTGCTTTGTGTATTAGTTACGTTTAGTAGACTATTGTAACAAGAGCTGCAACAATAATTCAGTGGCTTATGAGATGTAGAAAGCTATTTCTCTCTCACTTAATGTTCTGGGGAGTGTATTGAAGGCTGCTAGAGAGAAGAGGGGGAAGGTAGTTCTTATGCCATCGTTTAAGAACTGAGACCGACAGCGGCTCTATCATACTTAGTGGCTTCTAGGGTCACTCTGTTCTCCATTCCAAGCAGCAGAAACAGAAAAGCAAAGAGTGCAAAAAGACAAATGTGCACAATTTTATGTGCAAAATGTAAAATCTGCATACAGTCCTTCCATTGCAAGGACCTCACATGTGACCACACCAGTGGCAAAGGGGGAGAGAATTGTCTTCCAGCTGCAATTCTGTTCCTCTGGATAAAAGGAATGTGAATTTTGGTGAACAGTGATCTTTTGCTGTTATATCTTGCATGATAGACTACAGTTACAGTACAGTTACAGGACGTTTAGACTGAGAGAAGGAGAGAGAGAAGGAAAGCAAGGTACTGTTTTATTAAAGGAAATTTCCCTCATCATTCAGCCTAAGGACAAGATGAGGTAAGGTGCGAGATAGGTCTTATTTCCTTTGTTTCTCCCCATCAGTGCAGATTTTATTGACTTGAAGGTGATTTTGGTCTTTTGAAGAAGTTACCACGTGACCACTGGTTGTGGGTCAGCTGCTTCACCTGCTACTTAACTTAAGATGCCACAGTCTCTTTTAACGGTGAAGAGAAAGGTGATACAGTGGACTTGATGAGAGATGATATGTTAGAATGACATACTTTATGGGTGGCTAAAGTTCTCTTGGGTATAATTTTGACTCTATGTGAATTACTCTTTACTCACTGACTTCCCAACCTAATATCAACATAACACGCAGATCTTTCCTTGCAAAATAAATTTGCTCTTTCTCCACATTCATTGATCCAGAGCATTGCTGTTACATGTTTTGAATATATTTCAAGTCTTGTGTATTACAAGACATCAAAGCAGTTCTTCCCAAGTGGGGAGGCATATAGAGAAGCAAATGCAAATAATCTACATGCTCATTAAAAGCACTGCCTAAAGGAAAAGAGGAAGAATAGTGAACAGTGACAGAGGATGATAACTGATCGTATCAGTCTGTCTTGGACATCATTATTAGGATAAGACAAATGAATCCTTACCACTAAGAGATGTATTTTTGTAACAGATTGAAAATTTGAACTGACCATACACATGAAAAGTCTGATAACAATTGAAATATACAGAATGCATGATCAATAGAAATCTTTTTTTTAAAGATTTTATTTATTTATTTGACAGAGAGACACAGTGAGAGAGGAACACAAGCAGGGGGAGTAGGAGAGGGAGAAGCAGGCTTCCCACTGAGCAGGGAGCACCATGTGGGACTCGACCCCAGAACCCTGAGAAAATGACCTGAGCCGAAGGCAGACACTTAACGACTGAGCCACCCAGGCGCCCGGTCAATAGCAACCTTGAAGCATATTGAGAAACAGTCATGTTTGAATTTCTCAAATAGCAAAAGAGACATTGCTGCTTGTACATAAATATGTGTTCAGTATAGCATCAGTACTGATGGACATTCAGATGCTAAATAAGAAAAGAGCATTAGCTCAAGTATAGAATTAATCAAAAATTACCCCAAGTCAAGTAACCTACTAGTGACCACCAAATACTATGTTTGAGTGAATACTTTGAGTAATGCCTCAGAAAACAACTTCTTGGAATAAAGCCCTAGACTTCTGGTTTGTGACAGTGTTCAATCCTGAGTAAACTGAATTTTGTAGCACTTTCTGACTCCAACCTGACAAGGACAATGTGGTTTTATCCGTATTGCTAGAAAAACAGCAGTAAAACAGTCTTATTGTAATAAAAAGTTAATTCAAGGATAAGACCTTTTCCTGAGTACATGAGTAGATAATTTTTAACAAATAGATGCGTCTTTGTAAACGTTAAGTTATTTATCTTTACATCAATAGCCCACTGCCCTACAAATAGAAAATAAGTAGAAATAAGTGATTAAAATATGTAGAAAATATAATAAGTAGAAAGACACAGAGTTGGTAGGTTTTGAGAGTTATGGTTTGCTCTCTGTAGAGTATCATTGAGTACACTATATTTTATTTTTTATAAACAGATACAGAAGCACGAGACATTATATTTTATTTGTATAAACAGATACAGGAACAGTTTCTTCCCTAGCCTCCAGAAATGTGCTAAAATAAGTTTAAAAGATAAAGTTTGTAAGAATTTTTTTAAAAAGCTTTTAAATGTGAAATATAGACAAAAATAACTGGAAACTTTGTTTCTTCTATGGCTGTAACTCTAATTGGTAACCCTTTGATAATGTACATTTCCAAAGGATAGATTTTAACCCCTAAAGCTCATATTCCACCCTGCCTCTGTCTATAGGTGCATCTTGCTATTCACTGGCTCTGGAATTCTTCCTGTCCCCCTAGTCTAGTACTGACTTGTCTTGTCGAGTTCCATATGTGATTATTTGGATTCTATCTCTGCTTGCCTTAGGATTTCCCTTCTTGGTTTTGGTGATCCAGCCACCATGATGAATTCTTGGCTCTTAAATTCCTGGTGATATTGACTTGTGTTGGGCTTCTCTCTCTACTCAGACAACCCTAAGGGAGAATTAATGAAACCCAGATACTGTCTTACTTCCCAACTTTCCTTTTGATTTCAGTGACCTAGAGCAAAGAACCACTCTTTGCCCCAACTTTGTCATTATGCTTGATCCTTCATCCTCCTCATATCTTACTGAAATCAGATAGGTGTGACTTGACAGTATTGATCTTTTTATTATTTTACTCTCCACAAAGACTAAAATAGACTAAATTATAGAAACCACAAGTAGAAATGCAATTATGGCATAACACAAATACATGAGCAATTTCTACCGATCACAATCATAAAAATAGCTGTGAGATCGTAATGTGCTAAAGTGAGACTCTGTTTTTCTCTTAAGCATGGTTCCAGTATTTCAAATACTGAATATTTTATTTCATTAAATTTTTAAAAAATATAATACTTCAGATTTGTGACTAATCAACTTTTGCATTAAAAGTCAAATATATTAGTCATATTTTAAATACGTTTGAGAATCCTTTGATAGAGCTTAAGCATATCCATTTCTGACTGTACTGGAAAAGCTGGTACCTGATAAGTAGGGCATTGGAACAAAATGTAGAGACCAGAAACAGATCTACACATATACGATCATCAGATTTATGACAAATGTGCCACTAGAATACTTTGGGGAGAATGGTAGTGTTTTCTAAAATGGTGCTAGATCAATTGGATGTCCACCTGGGAAAATATAAATCTTGACTCCTGCATCACACAATACAAAAAATCACTTGCAGCAAATGATTGTAGATAAAATGTTAAAGTCAAAAAATAAAACTCCTAGAAGACATTATAGTAGAATATTTTAATGATCTTGGCAATAGGCATAAGTTATGTTAACAGAACACAACTGACAATTAGAATATATAACAATTCTTACAAATCAGTTAAAGAAAAAAGAGGAAAATGTATTTCATTAGACAGCAGTCTTGAACTGACATTTCATGAAAGCAGATATTCAAATATACAATTAGTATGTGCTTGATATCATTTGGAAAATGAAAATAATTTCACCACCACTAGAATGAGTAGAAAAAATTAAAATAAATTAAAAGACAAATCACCAAGGATGGGGGGAAGATATGGAACAATGAGAAATTCCATACACTGTGTGTAGGAATGTAGATTGGTACAGTATCTGTTAGACTTTTTGCCAGAATCTACTGGCAAAGTAACATATAATTATGTCCCAGCAGTTCAACTTGTAGAGTCAACAGGACTACCTTTAACTATACAGGGAAAGGTATTGTGTTTGTGTGTGTGTGTGTGTGTGTGTGTGCATTTCTAAGAGCATTAACTGTAACAGCCCAAATTGGAAACAACCCAAATTTTCACCGACAATAAAATTAGGAAGTGAATTTATGTATAATCATACAATGAAATATTACATAACAATAAAAAGTGAATGTGATCCCAAATTGATAAAAATCACATGCAATGACTAATGAAAGAATCTATACATAAAGTACACACTATTGATCCATTTATATAAATTTCCTAATTAATTAAGCAAAATTAAGGGATCTTTTGGGAGTTAGTGACTGGACAAGATCATAAAAGAAGTTTCTTATGTTCTGGTCCTAGTTATATCTCTATCCATTAGTGATCACAAAAATGATCAGCTTTGGAAAAATTCATGCTGTCCACTTAAGACCAGTGCATTTTGCAGTACATATGCAATTTTTGTATTAAATCCTTTTTTAAGGAGAGAAGTTAAGATGAGGGAGTGGCGGGGGGGGGGG
>ML100797.1:53067-87952 GCA_003697995.1 Taxidea taxus jeffersonii | reverse complement strand
TTTTTTTTTTTTTGCAAGAGGTAAGTAAAAGATTCAATTTGATTCTTCTAGAAGGAGGGGAAAGGAGTTGAAAGTAGGCCTTCATTTTGCAGTCATCATCTGTACGAATTCTGAAAAGACAAACAATCATAACTTGTGGTTATCTTCAAAAGCAGCTTGAATGAACACAATATCTCTACTCCACATAAAGAAAATAAATAAAAATCAGAGTCTCGTGAAGCAGTTAACTTGTTTCTAGATACCAGAAGGAGAACTATTCAAAACTAAGCTGAAGAGACTAATGCAGCGTTTTTACCTTCATAGTTGACTTGCCCATCTCCATCAATATCTGCTTCTCTGATCATTTCATCTACTTCTTCATCTGTTAGTTTCTCCCCTAAGTTGGTCATGACATGACGAAGCTCTGCCGCACTGATGTAACCGTTGCCATCCTGTGAACATTAAGCAGGTGCTACTGAGGGCGGTGGAGAGGGATTCCCAACAGGCACAGGCCACCCAGCTCTGGTTCCCCACCAAGCCACCAAGCTCGTGCCCTCGGCCAGCACCGAATTGCAGGGGCTTTGAAAACGCTAACGAACCGAAAGCATCAATCAAGAAGCTTGGTTCAGAATTCTCCACTGCTTATCATGCTCACCCTCGCCCAATTTAAGGCTGCTGCAGCTAAGTCGGCTTGTTTCAAAGCAAGATCACCGCAGAGGCTCAGGCAATTCAGTTTAAGTGTTCTAGGTATTTCAGAAATGGTAGCAAAGCAGCGGGTCTCTAAGGATGGGCGGCAACTCGAATGCAGGATTACCTTGTCAAAGACTCGGAATGCCTCGCGAATTTCTTCTTCACTGTCTGTATCTTTCATTTTTCTAGCCATCATAGTCAAGAATTCCGGGAAGTCAATGGTGCCATTACCTCAAATGAAAAAAACAAAAGCTCGCATAAAATAAATGCGCCGGCGATGCTCCCCAGCAGGGAACATCTTCAAAGCACGGCAAAGAAGGGTTAAGACTCACTCGGACAAACCGGTTGAGTTATTTATTTTACGAGGTTAAACCATGTGTAAGCCTCAACTGTTCAAATACTTCACAGGGATTTCACATGACTCATGTAATTCTAACTAGTCATCGGCGCCCAGGAGAGCACTTCAGGATGCAAAGGAAACTGCACGTGGAGGTTCCTGACCACTAAAGGCGGTTGTGCAGTTCAAGAGAAGGCCTACAGCACCCTTCCATTCCTACAGGAAGCCCTCGAGACAACACTCCCCCAACCCCGACCCTGAGCTGAGGGTGAGCCCCTGGCCCCACCTCTGCCTTGGCTCGTGACCCTGGTCAAGGCCCAGAAGTGGCCCGCCAGTACAACAGAATGTTTCACGGAAGAAAAGGATTACGGGAGGGGGCAAAAACAGACTTTCTTATACCACGGGCCATAAAGTATCACAGTCTTCTCTAGAAGGCATTTCCTGCCCACATTCTGCCGATAAGTCACCTAATCATTTTTCTATCTAGCTCAGGATCTTTGCTTCCCCAGTAAGGGCAAGGCTCGGAAGTGTTTTCATAGCTCAGACCACTACCACTTAGGGAACTGGGTCAGAACAGCCTGTTCTACGGCCAGTATTCTAAATAACTTCCCCTCTAAAGCTAAGAGTTGGTGAGCACCCCCAAAGACAAAGACAATTAACAGTATAACTTATATTAAACGGAAACAAAATTAAATGGAAAAAAGCCTTAGATTAAATTACTCATTTTCACCAGTACCTTTAAATCAAAATGGTTCAGAAATCCCTTTGGCCTCCAAAATTTTAAAGCATTATGATATTCACGCAAGACAAAGTAAATTATTTGAAGTGCTATCTCATAACCATGCAGAGAAGACATCCTTGGGCATTATATTTATTCATTACTAGATTCTATAGCCTGAGACAGCTTCTCTTTCCTTGCTCCATACAATCTAAGGGCCTAATACACTTTGCCAGTCCCTAAGCACCGTTTCCCATGGTTCTCATAAAACAGGGGGTGGCCACCCCATGTTCCCAGATGGCCAATCATCTTAGCAGTCAACCAAGAGGGAATTTTGAACCACCCCTTTTCCAGGACATTGATAGGGACAAAAACTTTTCAAAGTAGCTTGAATGGGCTGAAACCACTTGTTAAAGAGCTCACCCAGCTTCTCAATGTGCATGACCAGACAAATTTAATTCTACTTTATCACTTTATGATACCACATTTGTTTAAATGGTTACTCTCAAGCCAATCATCTAGAAAATAGTCTAGATCCAAACTGCTTATTCTTAGCTCACTTTTAAAAAATGCCCCATGTTCTACGATGTTATATATTATCTGCATGTACATGGTTTCCAAAAGGACAGCTTTTTGAGAGGGAAATGCTCAAAAACTGCTTCTTGAGAAAAGTGAGCAGTAAAAGGTCTACTGTCCACTGTTCTAGAGTCCAAAAGAATCAGTGACCAATTGGTGACCCCGTTACAAGGGGTAGTGCTTACTCCTTCTTGCTCTGCACTTCTGTTAGTTTCTATAATCTACTTCTGTTAGGTTCTATAATCTACTCCCTACAGTCATCGAGCCCTCCATGTCCAAGCTTTACATGACCCTCAAAATTCTCTGTAATAAACACATCTACAGCTCATGCTGTACTCAACTCGACACTAACATCTAAGGGGGGTCTCTCCTTCCACTTCGCTTCCTACTCCTCTTGGAGACAGTGGGCTTTTAGAAAAGGTCTATGGCTTTTTATTTTTACTTCCCCAAAGGACTCAGTGGAGACTCATGGGCCAGTTGATAAAAAAGACTGAGCTGTAGGTCACGGCAAGTAGAAAAGAACAATATGCTGATCTGATCCAGGAAATGTTCTAGACAGCGAGCACAGCCAAAGGCAGGCCCATAATCTTCTATTTTCATTGTCAGCGGCCGTCAGGCAACCACCAAAAGGATCGCTGCACATTTGCTTTGCTCTGGGGACCTGAAAGACAATCTTGTGACATGTCTGAACTTGAATTACACAACACTGGCACTCATTCATAGGTCTAAGCCCTCACCGTCAGCATCCACCTCGTTGATCATATCCTGCAATTCGGCTTCTGTTGGGTTCTGACCCAGTGACCTCATGACAGTTCCAAGTTCCTTTGTTGTGATGGTGCCGTCGCCATCTTTGTCAAATAGGGAGAAAGCTTCCTTGAACTCTGAAAACAGAAGTTTACCCTTTAGAATGAATGTCTTTACCCAACCCAGCCACAGCACAAACTTCCCTGAGGCTTGCCAAAGCAAACCGTCCAAGTCTGCAACTTATCAGAAACTGCCTTGTCTTTATCTCCTGAAATAAAGACCACAACAGTCCTACTGGACCCTCCTTCATTCTGCAGTCCATAAAGCAGACACTGCTCCTGGTAACTGGTTCCATAAAGCCACAGAGTACTCTCACATTTTTAAAGAAAACTAAACTTAAAACACACTTAAATTAGTCCCCAGTCCAATATGACAAGTGAAGATTGGTCCCCGCATTCCCCTAAGGCCCCTTCCAGTTCAACTGCTCCAGCCATAGGAACGCCTTTCACAGCAACATGAAGGGTTTACTAGAAATGCACCCTCCCAGGGAACCAGTGTTCTCTCCATATGGCACTTATTTCAAAGGCATCCCTGGTTTCCTAAAGAGAAATCATCTCAAAAGAGTCCTCCAAGGAATACTAAAAGCTAGAATAAACTAACTCCCTTTCCAATTATTACAGTAGAACTAACCCTCATTTCCACCCATTCCCATGTATTTTCAAAGAACAAGCACGAGCCTTCATGGTGAATTACAAGAAGACCCGTGGCATGAGAATACACACAGAACTCCGTCTGTGAGCAGCAGGCTCCCGGCACTCCCACCACATGCAAAGCTGTGCCCGGCATGAGCCAGTCAAACACGCCAGAGTGGAACAAGGATTTCTAGCTCCACTTTCACAGGCCTCTGAAACACTGGCAAGGAATGAACACTTGACCTAAATAGTTCTGCTTCTTGCTTCCATTTAAATAAATTCTTGAAAAACTGCTCAAATTATAGTGGGGTAGGGGTGGGAGGGAAGGGTCAGAGAAGTTATCTGAAAGGAGTCATGCCTCGTTATGGCCTAATGGGACCCCCTGAAGTCACCGACTTACCAGCGATCTGTTCTTCGGTCAGCTGATCAGCCTACGTAAAGAAAGAAGAGGTATACCTCAGTGCACAAGCATTGATGGAGAGCAGCAGAGTTTTCTGTTATACTTTTGATATTGGCCTTTCAAAAATCACTCTTTAAAAAAAAAAGCCAACCACGTGAAACTGCTAGCCACTAATTGAAAACAATGAGAATAAAGGGAACACTTTATGCTATTTCAAAAAACAAAGGATGACAAAGAAGTGACATTTCACTTCAGGTTTTCTTTTGCTGAACGGATGGCTAATACACTGAGGTCTAACGATGAAGGGTCAGTTCATAATTTGAAAAATGGCACCTCTAGTGGCAAAAGGCCCCACCACATCGGAGACAGCGGCCAGCTCAGAGAAAGAAGAGCGCCACCTACTGCGCCAGGGACACCGCAGTCCCCCCCTTCCATCCGAGGATGCCAGCCTGACGGCTGCTGTCACCACCGCCAGGATCGCGGCCAGGGGCAGGCTTTTAGCGCACCTTGCGCATTGCTGCGGGTGCTCCAAAATCTCCAAATAGGCGTTACATAACGGCCTTGGGTTGGATTAACAGGCTTCCGTATCTATTTTATGAAATACAATTAAGTGGGAAATATAAATATACCACAATGGGTCACCCCCACCAACTCCATTTCCATGCAATAAATGCTTTTCCACGTAAGTTAGGCAGTTGTTTATGAAAAGCCCCCCATTTATAAGGCTGATGCCCTCAGTCAAATTATCTTTCATAAAGAAGCCAGGAAAAAATGCAACCATCCTACTACTGAGCTGTTACAAAACTGCAAACGTGAAGTACCCATAAAGGTACAAAATAATTATGAGACTCTACCATGTCTTGTCTGGAAAAAGAGCAACTACTAACTTTGCTAGAGAATATTCACCAATTTTCATCATGACAGAAGAGCTACTCGGAATAAACCCACTTTACTCAGGTGGTGATGGCCACGCTGGTTATTTGCACTTGTTTTGTCTGGTCCCTGCAACACCGAACCTGTGACCTGTACCTGGCGGAGGAGGGAGCTTCCAGAATGCAAGGAGAGCTAGTAAGTATTTTTATTTTAATGAAGGACGCCTAAGGAAGCCAGTTACAAAATGAGTCCTAATAGAAAGCTAACCACGTTATGTTTACACTGATCTTAAATGAAAACTTTCCCAATAGGCGCGGTGTTCCAATATACTGAGTTGGGGGAAAACTTATTTTTTCAAATTAGAACTGGGTCTTCCTTCCTTTCTACCCCAGTTATCGGAAGGCGGTTTTCTTTATATCGCATGAAGGAGACACGATGATTTACGTAATGCCAGGACAACATCTGTCTTTGTACCACAGGAAGCCCTGCCACACCTCGCACGAGAAGCTATCACCTAACGGGGAGAAGAACAGTCCCACCTCACCGCAAAACTCTCCTGCTAAGAGAGCTTTCCGAGAGCATCAGCCTTCCTCGACAAAGAAATACCCACCCCCAAATCGCTCTGGTCTAAAGGGCAAAGGTGCTCGGAACCTGTCGGGGGCCATCTCCCCATCCCGCCAAGCCAGAAAGCGCTGTGGGTGATGTCAGCCCAGCCCGCCCAGGGAGGAAGGGGGCTGAAGAAAACACACCCAGCCAGGCGCACGGGCGCATCTGGCAATCTAGAGGCTGCAGAGAAAGCGGAAACGTGGAGGGCATCTCCCTGCGGGCTGCAAAAAGGCGAGGGGCCAGGCAGGGGTGCGTGCCCCGAGAGCAGGCGGAATGCTGAGGAACGAGGGAGCCCCTGAGTGGGGGCACCGCCCTTCCCTGGCCAGGATCACCCCCCGACTCCCACCCCCGCTCCGGGACCGCGCGGCAAGAGGGGGCCAAGCCCGCCCCGCGCCTCCCACCCGCTTCTGCTCCCCCAGGCGGCGAGCCGCACCGCCGCCTCCTCCCGGAGCAGAAACTTTGCGTCTCTAATGGAAACCGAGCCGCGCGCCAGCTCCCTCCTCCCCCCCCCCCCCCCCCCGCCCCAATTAGCTCGAGCCGAGTGCCACCCTCGGGAAGGGACCTCTGGGGTACAGAGGATCAAGCACGCCTTCAGTGCCGCACTGGGTGGGGGGCTGCAGGGGTGCGAAACATGGGGACACGATCCCCGGCCACACGGAGGGGCCCCGCCCGGGCGCAGGGCGGCCGGCCCGCCGCTTCCGCCCTCTCCGCCCCCCACCCCTCGCCTTCCTGCCCCCACCCCACCCTTCCCCGGCTCCTTCCTTCCCAACCCACGCCCGCGCCGCGCCCCCCAGGAGGGAGGAGGCATAGCTGCTGAGCCAGGGCGCCCAGCGGGGTCGTCGGGTGGGGGAGGAGGTGGACGCGGACTGCGCCCCCCACGCCCGGGCCGAAGCAATGTGCGCCACCGGCTAGGTCCGGCCCATTCATTCTCCGCAGCCCGCCCGACCCCCCGCCTCTGTGCCTAGGGTGGAGGGTGGCGGGGGGGGGGCCCAGGGGAGGGATCGAGTGCCCGGCCCCGCCCGGCTCCCCCGCCCCCCGGGGCCCCGGCCCAGGCGCAGCGCTGCGGGAAGCCCGGGTGCGGCGCGCTGGATGCAGTGGTGCGGGGCTGGGGGAGGGGGTGGATGCGGAAGGCCCCGGTGCAGCTGCGGCGGGAGCCCCTGCCCGCGGACAGCCCATGGCCAAGTCCAGCTCCAAGAGGGACCAAAATTTAAATAACAAACCCTGGCCGAGAAAAGCGAAATGCAAATCCAAAATGAGCCCTCCTTAACTGCAGCTGCTGCGTAACACCCGGAAAAGAGGGAGGAAAAAACCCCACACCGAAAAAAGGGGGGGGCGCTGAACTCAAAATTTGGGAAGAAATAGGCAGACAGCTGCTACGCCGCGGTTTACCACTCCCGACCTACCATGGTGTGAGCGAAGGGAAGAGCAGAGGGAGCGAGGGTGGCTGCACCAGTGCAGGGGCTGTGACGGCGGGGGGTATCTCCGCTGCTGTTGCTGCTGCTGCTGCTAAGGCGCGAGGTGCGCTCAGCGCTGTGCCGCTGCCGCCGCCCGACTGCGAGTAACGGCGCCGCGCCCGCGAGGCTCCCAGCACCACTGCCGAAGTGCGGGGCTGTGCCCGCAGTATATATACGGCGCTCCGTATCCCTCCGCCACGGCGCTGCCGGCTCGCTCCGAGCGGCGCTGGAAGGGCCGGGCCTCGCCCGGTTGGCACCGCCCCCGTCGCGCCCCGCCTCCCGCCTCCCTTCTCCCGGGCGCGCCCGCGGCGGGCCCAGCCTGGGGCCCCAGGACGCGAAGGATTCGGAGAGAGGCGAGAGGTCGTGAGCCTGGGGCCGACGCAGGAGCAGGTGGGGTGAGGAATCCCCGGAGACTCCCATCTGGGGCTGGACTAGGGCAGAGTGTCTCCACAGCCCCGACCTGGGGCGGCCCTGGACGTGAGAAACTATCCGCCTCTCACCTCAGCCCTACCTCCACCTGTGGGACACCCCCCTCCCCGGACTTCACATCTTTTACACCTTCTCCTGGGGCAGCCGGGCTCCCCAGGCCCCGCGCCCCGGGGTCTCCAGCTGGCCGCCTTCCGTTTGGGATGCTTCAGGAGGTCCTGGGGCAGGGGACGTCCGCGGGGAGCTGGGGACAGAGGAACTGACTGCACACCTTCCCCTGCCTTGGAGAGGGTCTGGAAGGGGCATAGCAGTTTTCCTCTCGCAAGAAATTGGTCAGATGTCTTTTTTTTTTTTTAATTTGAAGCAATTTCTGACACATTATATACACTGAGTTGCTAAATCTGTGTCATGCTCATATGCTTAGCCAGTCTTCTTTTATTTTTTTTTTAAAGATTTTATTTATTTATTTATTTGTTTGTTTGTTAGAGAGAGAGAGAGAGAGCGCGAGCACAGGCAGACAGAGTGGCAGGCAGAGGCAGAGGGAGAAGCAGGCTCACTGCTAAGCAAGGAGCCCGATGTGGGACTCGATCCCAGGACGCTGGGATCATGACCTGAGCCGAAGGCAGCTGCTTAACCAACTGAGCCACCCAGGCATCCCGCCAGTCTTCTTTTAATGTTAATCACGTTTCCACTGAATATTTTGTATGCCTGAGTAATATTTCTCCCTTTAATGTTTTGTTTCCTACGGAAAATACTATTCATCTTGGCTCTGGTCTTAACCGAAATTAATGTACTCGTGTGAATCTTCCATAGACCTTAAAACCCATGCTTTGATTTCTGTTTTTTCTTAATATTCCCAGTCCTGAAAGGGATCAGATCTTCATTCATAAAAACAAAGAAGGAAAAAATAGGCACTTAGAATCCCCTGGATTAGAGCTGGAACAAACAGCAAGTTGTCTCTACAATGGAACTAGATTTTATTTCAATGTACAATCTTGTTTCTGTTCCTCTCTTTAAAGTATTTTATCTATAATAAATGTTTTCAGTTTTTCTGTGAACTAGAAAAAGGGCAATTTCAGTTATTAATTTGATATCAGAACTTGTAAAAATCTTGACAAAATGCTGCAGTTAGTTTTCTTGCCAAGGCAGCACAGAGAATTTGATCTTTTGTTTACAGGGCCTGGGCAACAGTTGCAATTTATCATTTGTTTACTCTTTCAGAGAATGTGCAAAGTGTGTAATTGACAAACTCTGCTAGAAAAGGCTCCCCTTGGAGACGTTTGCTTCCGGCTTTGACAAAATTTGCAGAAAGAGGTTTTTTAAAAAGGAAAAATGTTCAGGCACATTGCAGATGCCACAAGACTTCTGGGATAACCTCTGTGGAAGTGTTCTTACTGCTGTTCTTTCTGAAATGCTGCAGAAAGGGTGAACCTGCTGTTCAGTTTAAAGAGAGGCTGCAGGAACGCCTGGGTGGCTCAGTTGGTTAAGCGGCTGCCTTCGGCTCAGGTCATGATCCTGGCATCCTGGGATCAAGTCCCATGTCAGGCTCCTTGCTCAGAAGGGAGCCTGCTTCTCCCTCTGCCTCTGCCTGCCACTCTGTCTGCCTGTGCTCTCTCTCTCTCTGACAAATAAATAAATAAAATATTTTAAAAATAAATAAATAAATAAAGAGAGGCTGCAGCAGCAAGCCAGGGAATGGTGTTGCCTTCTCTCTGCAGATTAAAAAGACATTATTTACGTCACAAATCGGCCAATCATCATCATCATCGTCCTCCTTCTCTTCCTCTTCTTCTTCATCTTGTGCTTGCTCATGGCAGGAAACCTGAGTGGGAGAGTTGGAAATAGGAAAATAGAGGGAAAGGGACTAATATGAAATCAATTTAAAGAATATTCAATAATCTGGTGAGTTACAAGTCTAAATGGCCAGATACATCTTAAAACTGCTTCATTTCTAAAGGAATTTGTATTCTTTTCATATAGCACTTAGTGAAATACATTTTAAAATACTGTACATGTATAAGTAAGGGGAAATAATGGCCTGGAAATGAAATGTGTTTAGTTATTAAGGATTCATTAGCTTCTGTCTTCCATTCCTTATAATTATTTTGGTTAAATTGCTATAATCCATGATTTTGAAAATAATATTTCTCCCTGTCATTTTTTTATTTTTTTTAAAGATTTTATTTATTTATTTGTTAGAGAGAGAGAGAGCGTGCAAGCACAGGCAGACAGAGGCAGAGGGAGAAGCAGGCTCCCTGCTGAGCAAGGAGCCGGATGTGGGACTTGATCCCAGGACACTGGGATCATGACCTGAGCCCAAGGCAGCCGCTTAACCAACTGAGCCACCCAGGCATCTCTCTCCCTGTCATTTAACCAACTTCATCCAGATAAAAAGCTTTGAAACTTTTCATGGCGTTACTTGCTAAAAACTGTATATTTTAGAATTATTTTACTCATTATAAAATTCATAATTCTGGGGCACCTGCATGGCTCAGTGGGTTAAAGCCTCTGCCTTCTGCTCAGGTCATGGTCCCAGGGTCCTGGGATCAAGGCCCGAATCGGGATCTCTGCTCAGCGGGGAGCCTGCTTCCCCCTCTCTCTGCCTGCTTCTCTGCCTACTTGTGATCTCTGTCTCTCAAAAAAATAAATAAATAAATCTTTAAAAAAATTCATAATTCTGATTCTGTATATGGTTTTACTAGCTTAAGTTCTCTTTTGATAATTCTTTAATGTATCAAAGCATATCTCACCTTTCAAGTCTACTGGGTTTGTAGTGAGGTCATGCTTTAGTTTTTTGGCCAGTTTGACACACTGAAATATGAGAAGGTCAGTGACTTGCCCAAGATCTTACTGTGAGTCAAAGATGGAGCATAAAACAGCATAGACCCTTGCGTGGGACTCTCATATTGGATTATATATTCGCGAAATCAGTATCTGAAAACTTTAAACATACAATGTGAAGGATTTGCCTATTTAATAAAGCAGATTCTTTTACCTAGCTGATCACTCGGCTTTCATTAAAGTCAAATAGACTCTTTTTATTATTTAAATTCAATGAATTAACATATCATGTATTATTAGTCTCAGAGGTAGAGGTCAGTGATTCATCAGTATTATATAATCCCCAGTGCTCATTATATCCCATGCCCTCCTTAATGTCCATCACCCAGTTACTCCATTCCCCATTCCCCCACTCACTTCCCCTCCAGCAACCCTCAGTTTATTTCCTATGACTAAGAGTCACTTACGGTTTGATTAGATTCTTTTTTTTTAAAGATTTTATTTATTTATTTACTTGACAGACAGAGATCACAAGTAGGCAGAGAGGCAAGCAGAGGGTGGGGGGGTGGAAGCAGGCTCCCTGCTGAGCAGAGAGCCCGATGCGGGGCTCCATCCCAGGACCCTGGAATCATGACCTAAGCCGAAGGCAGAGG
The DNA here is from genome assembly GCA_003697995.1 of Taxidea taxus jeffersonii. Classification (NCBI taxonomy): domain Eukaryota; kingdom Metazoa; phylum Chordata; class Mammalia; order Carnivora; family Mustelidae; genus Taxidea; species Taxidea taxus. Next base: position 77,023 of record ML100797.1, on the reverse strand, counting down.
CTTTAACCCACTGAGCCACCCAGGTGCCCCTAGATTCTTTTTTTTTTTTTAATAATAATATTTTCACACTTGATCTTAGCCAAAAAGCTGAGAAGCCATTTTATCATAATTTTTTTTTAAAGATTTTCTTTTTAGGGGTGTCTGGATGGCTCAGTCAATTAAGTGGCCAGCTCTTGATTTTAGCTCAAGTCATGATCTCAGGGTTGAGAGATCAAGCCCCCATGCTGGGCTCCATGCTCAGTGTGGAGCCTGCTTGAGATTCTCTCTCCCTCTCCCTCTGCCCCTCCCACTCATCCTCTCTCTCCCTCTTTTTCTCTCTCTGAAATGGGTAAATAAATTTAAAAAAAAGAAAGAAAACAACTTCTGCTGAGCATTGACTATGGCCAGCCCCTGTGCTAAATGCATTATTTCATTCTGCCCATCCCATGAGGCAGGTATTGTTATCCTTATGTGGAAACAGGCACTTAGAGATTCAGTGATTTTCCTAATTTAAGTGGAAGAACCCCAATATCTAGCTCTGAACTCTTTGGACATAACACTGTAACTATTTCCTGTAATTTAATAGAATTTATTTTTAACTTAATTTTCTGGGGAGGAAGAACAAAGATTAAGATTAAAACCTGTTTTTTAGGGGTTCTGGCTGGTAGAGCATGTGACTCTTAATCTCCGGGTTATGAGTTCTAGCCCCACGTTTGGTGTGGAGATTACTTAAAATCTTCAAAAGAAATTTTAATTGTTTTTTAAAGAAATACTTCTTTTTTTAAAGATTTTATATATTTATTTGAGAGAGCGAGGGAGACAGAGGGAGAGTGAGAGTTAGAAGCAGACTCTCTGCCCAGCAGAGAGCCTCACATGGGACTCAATCCCTGGGATCATGACTTGAGCCAAAGGCAGACCTTCAACCAACTGAGCCGCCTCGGGGCCCTTAAATAAATACTTCTTACCCAAGGATTTGAAAATAAAATAAGATCATAGGAATGTAGCTACATCTCCCACATAAGGAGCAGGGTATTTGTGAAAGAAAACTCATAGCAAAACATTTACTTTGTAAGATGTGGCAAATGTATATGCAATGGAATATTACTCAGCCATCAAAAAGATGAAATCGTGTCATTTGCAACAACATAGATTTAGCTAGAGTGTATTATGCTAAATAAAGTAAGTCAGTCAAAGACAAATACCATATGATTTCACCATATGATTCATATGTGGATACCATATGATTCATATGTGGAATTTAAGAAAGAAAACAGATGAACATATGGGAAGGGGGAAAATTAAAAAAGGAGGCAGGGAAACAAGCCATACAAGACTCTTTTTTTAAAATTTTTTTTTAAAGATTTTATTTATTTATTTGACAGAGAGATCACAAGTAGGCAGAGAGGCAGGCAGAGAGAGAGGAGGAAGCAGGCTCCCCGCTGAGCAGAGAGCCTGATTCGGGGCTCGATCCCAGGACCCTGGGATCATGACCTGAGCCGAAGGCAGAGGCTTACCCCACTGAGCCACCCAGGCGCCCCTAAGACTCTTAACTATAGAGAACAACCTGAGGGTTGATGGAGGGAGGTGGATGGGGGATGGGCTAGATGGGTGATGGGGATTAAGGAAGGCACTTGTTGGGAAGGGCACTGGAGATTGTATGTAAGTGATGAATCACTGAATTCTTTTTTTTTTTTTTCCTTTTTTAAAGATTCCATTTCTTTATTTAAGAGAAACAGTGAGAAAGAGAAAACAAGCAGGGGAGGGGGGAGGAGAGGCAGAGGGAGAAGCAGATTCCCTTCTGAGCAGGTAACCTGATTGCTGGGATCAAGCTGGGCTTCCTGCTCACCCGGGAGTCTGCTTCTCCCTCTCCCTCTGCCTTTGGCTGGGATCGTGATCTCAGGGTCCCGGGATCAAGTCCCACATCAGGCTCTCTGCTCAGCAGGGAGTGTGCTTCTCCCCCTTCCTTTGCCTCTCCCTCTGCCTCTCTATTTGAGTATTTCTTATACTCAAGGCATCAGAAATATACTTATACTTCTTCTTATACCTCTAGGCTTCAGAAATACAGCAGATGATAGATAAATAGATCTTGCCTTCATGAAGCTTACACTCTTTAGAGAAAATGACTCTTTGAAGGGCAAGAGGGTGGGAGAAAGAATGAAAGTGTTGGTTTGATGATTTTTACAAAGTATCCAGTCTAAATTCATTCACTGCATGTACCTATAGTCAGGGCTGCCTTCATGGATGGATTATTCAGTTAGAAGATTTTCCTCAAGAAATTTATAATGCCAGACTGGAGCCCCCTGAGCTATCTCACAGGAAAGAAGTCTTGTCTTCTCCCTCTTCACTGTCCCCAGCTCCCTCCTTCTCCACCCCATAATACTTTAATGATTATCTACTATTTGGGATTCTCTGCCTCACTAATCATCTCCATGAGCAGGAACAGATTCTTGCTGTTTGTGTGTGGATTTACATTTCATTAAATGTCATACAGGATTACTATTATAAAAGCTTTACTCCCACTAACAACAAACAAAATACCTCCTTATTTTTCCGTTTTAAACTGCTATTATGGGGTTTTGGGGGTATGATCTTTCATGACTGGCTCTTATGATAAAGAATAAAGGGAGAATTCTAGCATTACACTGAAATTTTAAAACATGTGACCATCAGAACACAATAAGCAGGTGTTAGGCCAATCCCTTGTACCAGGAGAAAAACATGATCGATTTTAGCATGTGTTGATTTTGTGTCCCGTAATTTTGAGTGAATCATAACAAGACTAAATGCCCTGTGGTATGTTCCAGCCTGCGATGTTCACCAGTGTATTTAGTTAATGGTCTAAAGTGCCATATTTCCAAGCAGCACCATCCACCTTGCATGTTTGCCCCATCCTTGTTTTTTTTTAAAAGGCTTTCCTTTGTAGAGGAGAGGACATCTTGCCCTCCTTGCACAGGGCTGGTGCTTGTTTTGCTCGTAGCTGTGGTGATGGATTTGCACTCTTTCCTCTCTGGCCTGTTCCACCCTTGTGACCAAGGTCATGAATATGCAACACAGCAAGTTGGGGTCAGGGATAGAGAACAGAGCAAAATAATTGGCCATTAATAAGTCTGGACCCATGACTTGGGCTTCATTAGCTCTGTGCTTTCCCCCACTGAGCTCTTAAGTCACAGGCAGCCAATGGTTGTACAGACTTAGGGAACAAGTATGTGAATTCAGATTCTAAAATGCCCAATGGGATAAGATCACAGGATTTTGTGCTTTAGTTGTTTACACTAAATTCAACCAGGTTTTTTGGGGGGGGGGTTGTTTTGTTTTGTTTTTGTTTGTTTTGTGTTTTTTTTTTTTTTTTTTGTAAATTTAGCTGACCCACTAAGAAGCATATTCTCTACGTCATTTTATTTTGGAAATTCTTAAGTCACCATTTTCCCTATGAATCCCAAAGTCAAGTGCACAAGTCACTTTAATGAACATCCAGACATCCAACAACATTTCTACTGTGTGTGTGAGAGTGGGGGACAAACCAGAGAACTGGTCTAAGACATCCTTACAAAAATAAGACATTTAGCAGCTTTTAAATGACAACTGTTCAGCTGAGGGATATGTGGCCACACCATGGTAAGCTGGAATAGCATGTTTTGGGGTGACTCAGTTTGCCTGAAGAGCAGAGCCAGTAATTGGCACAAATGGGTACTTTCAATACGGTCTGAATATGGAGAAAACGGACCACAATGATTAATCAGATAAATTGATGCTAATTGTAGATTATAGTGAAGAATGGGCCTCACCAAGTCCATCAGAGGGAAGGTCTAGTCTGGCAACTCTGTGGTTCGGTTTTGAATCATAACAGATTGTCTTGGTCCTGTATTCTGGAGCCATGCTCTCCAACACAGTGGCCACTAGCCATATGTGGCTATCTATATCAAAATTAATTAAAATAAAAAATTCAGTTTCTCAGTGTCGTTAGCCACATTTCAAATTAATAGGCCCATATGCTGGTGGTTGTCATATTACACAGCACAGGACATTTCCGGCCTCACAAAAATTGTATTTGGACAGCATCATTCTAAAGATATTTTTTTTAAGGGAAGAAACACCCACATTTGTCTGGATCAAGAATGTTGAGGACCCCCACATTTTCAATACCCGATCCATGATTCTTTGTTCATCTCAGTGAGCTTGTCTCTTTCTGAGCAAGGCAGTGTGTGGCCACCAGATCAGTTTCATTGTGTCACTTCTCTACTCCAGAACCTTCAGTGGCTCCTCAGTGTCCACAGGAGAGAAAATGCTGTCCTCAAGCCTAGCATTCAAAACCCATACAGTTTGTTGATCTACTTTTTCAGAGTTACTTTTGTTATTCTATAAAAACAAATTCTCTGCTTCAGACAAATTGGTTTATTCTCTGTTCCCTGAATAAACATTGTGCCCTCCCAACTCAATGCCCTTTCCATGCCATTTCCAGGGTCAGATGTCTGTCCATATCCTCACCACCTTTCTAAACCCTCCGGGTTCTTCAAGCCCAGTTTAAATCTCACATCTTTCCAAGTTTTTGTTTTTTTTTTTTAACTTTGTTCATTCTTATAGCTCCAAATGAACTTCTTCTCTCCCAAATCCCGTATCTCTTACCCATTTCTACCTGATATTATCTTTTCATGTATCTTATCTCCTCATCCAGATAGTAGCAAAAGCTCCATGTTATCCTCTTTGTTTTTGTTCTTTGTTCTTTTTTTTTTTTTTAAGATTTTATTTATTTATTTGACAGACAGAGATCACAAGTAGGCAAAGAGTCAGGCAGAGAGAGATAGAGAGGGAGGAGGAAGCAGGCTCCCTGCTGAGCACAGAGCCCAATGTGGGACTTGATCCCAGGACCCTGAGATCATGACCTGAGCTGAAGGCAGAGGCTTTAACCCACTAAGCCACCCAGGCACCCCGTTTTTTTTTTTTTCTTTTAAAGATTTCACCTATTCATTTGTCAGAGAGAGTGGGAGAGCACAAGCAGGGGGAGTGGCAGGCAGAGGGAGAAGCAGGCTCCCCCCTGAGCAAGGAGCCCAATGTTGGACTCCATCCCAGGACCCCAGGACCCACCCCTGCAGAAGGCAAGATGGCCAACTGACTGAGCCACCCAAGCATCCTCATGTACACTCTTTGAATTCAGCATAGTACCTCAGTCAATAAATACCAATACATTATTTAATTGGTAGTGTTGACCTTAGTTCACTCCTAGGACTAGGGAAGATATTAGACATGAATTTTCCAAGGTAGAGAGAAAAGGAAAAGGAAATCTTTGCTTTAACACTGAACTACCACCTGAAACCAATCTTTCCAGATTTGGTAGCAGGCCACATCTCCTCAGGAACGTGCTGGACTGTTCCTACCTTGCTCCTGACCTGTACAAGCATATCCATCCCTTCTTCTGCAATTCTCTCCCCAATTTCACATAACTGCATCCATTCCCGGCTTCCTGTGGTGGAGAAAATATGGCCAAAAGCAAGTTGTACTTGAATGGGAAAACTGAACTACCTATGCCCAAGACCAGTGAGGATGCTTCTTGAGTCTTATTCATTCTAAGTAGAGACTCTGAGTCATTGGCTAATAAGCCAACTCTCGGCATCACAACAAGATGAGTGGACCATTCGGTCACTGAAAAGATTTTGCCTTCAAGAAAGTTTGCAAGTTGTATAAATAAATGAGTATTGGTATTGGTACTCACCCCTCCTCGCACCTTCTCACAACTCTCCTCCATAAAACAAGATGATAGAAATAAATTTTTCTTACTTCAGTGAAAGTTTATTCCAGGTTTTATTTCTATTAACCTTGACCAAGCAAACAGCTGTTTCCCAGAAGAGGACAGCATTGTGAAATATCATTTGCTAGGTTAAATGGCTGCTTCCTTGGCTCCTCAGCCACACCGACCCGGCTATCTCACCTGTAAAATGGCTACATAATCATAACATACCTCAAGGGCTCTTGCGAGGGGGAAAAAGAATGAGAAAACGAAAGAAAAAAATGTCAGATTAGTTTGTACGCAATAAAACCCTAGACAAATGTAAGGTGTGGTTGTCTATAATAGCTAAAATACATGTCAGCTAAATACGGCAAAGGTCAGGTCAGAAGTCAGTTCAGGACCAGTCAGGGAATCTGAGGCAGTCATTCTAAGGCTTGGCAGTGGGAAGATCCGAAAGGTCTCCCATCGCCCCCAACAGGCTGCTGCCTGGGGCAACAAGCCCTCTGGCCTCCCTCCCTCCACCAGGCCAGTGGAATGCTGCTGAGTCATCACCGTCTTAAAGAGCAGCCTGAGAGATTTGTGACTCAGAAAACTGATGTATCGTGTTGTGTTTCACTGCCCCAGCGCTTCCCCGCCACACAGATTTTCATAGTTGCACCTGTTTCCCATCGAGTTGGAAACCTAAGAAGTGACCCCCCAAATCGGGTAGCAGCAAAATAGATAAGCCATATTTTGAGCAGCCTACCAACAAATGATTCAGGCGGAGGTATTTCTGGTTTTCAGATCCCAAAGGAAGGTGAGGACCCATTAAAGCTGCTTGGTGCTTTGTGCCTGTGGGAGCTTTGTATTTTGGGATACTTTGAGGTTTGAGCACCATTTCAACCTGTATTTTGTGCAGAGGCTCACACCGGGCTATTCTTTCTAAACTCTTTTTTGCTTGGGAGCATTGGCGAGACAGCGAGCTAGATGAGGGGGTTAGGTGCTGCAGGAGCCAAGAAACGAGTCTCTTTTTTGTGAAAGAGTGCCATGCTCTAAACAAGTCCAGTTATACCTGTTTTCATCAGCTGAAGGGGAGAACCAGATTTTAGGAAACAGCCTAAAGGTTGCATAGTGATGGGGCGCCTGGGTGGCTCAGTCATTAAGTGTCTGCCTTCAGCTTAGGTCATGATCCTGGGGACCTGGGATCGAGCCCTGCGTCAGGCTCCCTGCTCAGTGTAGATTCTGTTTCTCCTTCTCCCACTCCTCCGGCTCATGCTCGTGTTCCCTCTCTCGCTGTGTCCTTCTCTGTCAAACAATAAATAAAAATCTAAAAATAAATAAAAAATGAAAGTTGCATAATGAGAAATGAAGATAAAACCACAATGATGATTCTTTATTAGCACTTTGCAATCCCTCCCAAAATACTTCAGAACCTCATGAAAGAATTACAATTGTATAGCTATATTCCTTTTCATTTGTTGGTTACTCCTTTCAGAAAATGAGCTTCTTCTGGGAAGAAGAAAGGGAGACACTACTCACCTGAAGAAGAGAAAAGTAAAGAATTGATACAGCTTAACAAGGGGAAAGTGTCAGCAATTTAAACGAAGGTCAAAGATTTTAAACCAGCTGTATAGATAAGACCAAACACAGAGAACAATTCAGGACAGCCAATCCCTAAATGGAATAACAAAGTCCAAAGCAAAGTCATCTCAAGATTTTCCACAGTTGCTGAGAGGCCTTGTGGATGATAACATTCCTCTGCTCCCCTTATTACAATTAATCTTTGATTAAAGTGTTTTCAAAGGTCAAAGGAAAGATCAGCCTAGCAAGGATCCTAAAGCCCACGCTGGCCCTAACTATTCACTTCTCAGAATTTAGATTTCTTTTCTGTAAAATGGGAAAGGGGGACCAGACGGCCTTTCTGTGATTCCTCTCAGATTTAGAATTTTATGATTCTAAATATTTTGCTTGTGAATTTTGCGAGAGATTTGTGCAGAATTCCATTAGTAACTGGGAGACCCCTGGAGATGTGGATATAAATAGAACTAAGGTCATAAGGGATTTGGCTCAAGAGTGACATCTTTTTATAAACAGTAAAAATTAAGATCATGATAGATTTCCTACTTTGTTGAATGATAGTTGATGAGAATACTCAGAACAGACTAGGCCATGCCTACTCAAACTGACTGATTGGGGCTCCTGAGTAGCTCTCTGCCTTCGGCTCAGGTCATGATTTCGGAGTCCTGAGACTGAGCTCCATATCAGGCTCCCCGCTTAGAGAGGAGTCTGCTTCTCCTCCCTCTGCCTCTCCCCCTGCTCTCTCTCTCTCAAATAAATAAATAAAATCTTAAAGAAAAACAAAACAACTGACTGATCAGTTGTGATATAATTGTGTCACAATCAATTACAAATTACAAAATAATATCAAAAGCTGGATGAGGGACATTATCTCTTTTTTTTTTTTTTTTAAGATTTTATTTATTTATTTGACAGACAGAGATCACAAGTAGGCAGAGAGGCAAGCAGAGAGAGGAGGAAGCAGGCTCCCCGCTGAGCAGAGAGCCTGATGCAGGGCTCCATCCCAGGACCCTGAGATCATGACCTGAGCCAAAGGTAGAGGCTTTAACCCACTGAGCCACCCAGGCGCCCCACTTTGAATTTATTTTAAAAATATTTGCCATCCTGGAAGTATGTAGTGCCGTTTCTCTTAAAAAAAAAAAAAAAAAAAAAAGCTTTCCTTTGGCATTAACCCACTGAGCCACCCAGGCACCCCAGGACATTATCTCCTTATAAAGAGCAGAAGAATAACAGTAGAAAGTGAGTGATATTGTTTGAGTGAATCTGACTTTTTTTTTTTGTATTTTCTCATAAATCTGTGTACTGTTCAAAGAATGTAATAGAATACACACAAAGGAAAGCTTGGAAGTAAACCTTGATATCTAAGAAGACATTAATAAGTTCCCACAATGATGATACTTCCTTAATTTAAAAAGTGGAGACAAATGGAGAAAAAAAATTGTGGTGTTAAAAAAAAAAGCCTACTGTCTATATTATAGACTATAAGTAAGTATTGGTTGGTTGATTTTCTTGAAACTCAAAATACACATTTACATCTCGATTCTTCTACCACTGTCCCCATTATTGTTCATTCATTCTTTTAATGAATCTTTATTGAGCTCTTGTGAAGTGAAATTTGCTAAGAACAGAGAATATAAAGATGAATTAGATAGGCCCTATCCTTAGAGAGCTCATGATTAGCAAGCTAATTGCTGACCACCCAAAAGCAGCAGGTTTGGTATGTACTAGGATTGAAGTAATAATAGGCTCAGAGGAATATTTTGTAGCACACTGGTTCACATTTATATAATATTGGGACCAACTTTATAGTAAACCCAACTTCTTATGCAATGGGGACTCTCCCTCCTGAAGTATTGCAAAGATTAAATGTGAAAATAAATGTAAAAGTAACTTTAAAAGCCTAAAGCACTGTACATAGAAGCAGATAAGCCTAAATATGACATAATAAGTTGTGGTCTAACTTCTTCACAGCTTATTCACAGAATAAAATAATAGAGCTGTAAAAAAACCTGGAGATCATCTAATCCTATCCTCTCGTTCTACAGAACAGAAAACTGAGGTCCCAAGATCAGGGGGACTTATGCAGGAATTCCCAGTTGGTAAGTGGCACAGTCAAATCTCTTTTCTGGCATCATGATCTGACCTAACACAAAGAAGTCATGGTGTATATTTCCTATAACATATATTGCAAAAGAAATGTGACGTATTGTTTCTTTGGGCAGGTATCTTTATGATGAGCTGCTCATTTGGAAGTTCAGAGATTTGCTCACTTGGCAAACATCTTTGGGGATGACTACTAGCCGCCTACAGAAAGAAAACCACAGCTTTTCTCCTTTTTGAACAAGGCTTTGAATAAAGGTTTGAGAAGCAGCAATAAACAGCTACTGGCAACTATAGCCTTAGATCAAAGAACAACCTTTACATGGGTACAGCAGAAACCCCACTACTGATTGTAAAACCTCAGGAAACACCATTAACAGCATAACCTTAGAAACAGGATGTGAATAGAGAATAGGTCAATCACAAAAAAATCATTAGATCACCAAAGCCATATTGCATCAAAATCACCGGTAGAGGATGTTAAAGGAAATGGCAGTTCTAAGAAATCTTTATTTCAACAAGACTTTCTCAGCTAGATTCTTAAGAGTACTGAAAATAACCAAGAAACAGTTCTCTGTAAGACACTGAAAATTATGTTCAGAGAAACGCTCTCCCTTAGTCCCCACACCTTCTGCCCATTGCACAGTCAAGTTCCCCAAATGCTTGAACCATCTCACACCTACAGCGTCAGCTCTAGAAAGTGGAGTATTTACGGGAGCAAAAAACCCCAGGCTTGGGAGACAGGCAACTTAGACTATCTATATTCCATGCTCTGCTGCTCGATTGCTCTGTGACTGTAGGCGTGTCGACTGACCTTCCTGGGTCTTAGATTTTTCACTTGCACAACCAGGGCTTAGAGGTACCAGTCAGCACTAGACAGACTGTGGTACCAGATCTGGCCCAGCTGTTCCACTGAGCCCGTCCTCCGTCTAGGAGGGCCTTTCCACCAAGAAGTCACAAGGGGCTTTCCATGAGGGAGGTCGCTAGAAGCTTCCCCTCCGTCTCCCGAGGAGCTCAGCAGCGGCCAGCCCCGCGGCTCCGCGGCCACTGCCTGTTCCTCTAAGCCCAGTGGTCGGCCCGCGGCCCGTGGCCCCCAGCCGGCTCCTGGCCGCGTCCGCGGCGGTCCCCTTCGGCTCAGACCGGGCTCAAAACCCGGCCGGCGGGAGGAGATAAGAAACCACAGAGGGGAATGGAAACGGGCCCTTCTGAAACAAAAGAGCCCACGAGGGTGCTTCTCGGGCGCCCCGGCCGCCCAGGAAACAGGAAGGGTCGGCTCCGCGGCAGTCTGAGTCGAGGCTTCGAGATAAAGGCAGCTTTTCTTATTTCTCCGGAGGCACTGTGTTCACAAAGCGGGCCGGCAAACGGCAACGCGCGCGGCCTCCCTGAGCAAGGGGTCAGGGCGGCAGTGGTTGGAGATCGCCCCTCGCAGGGCCACCGGCCACGGCCAAGGCATTTAGCATAGTTTTTAACGCAGCTATTTGTCTCGAGTCTCTCCGAGGGGGAACGAAAAAGCAAGCGTCGCGCCTAAGCCTTTCAAGAGCTCGCGGGCGGGCGGGCGGGCGGGGGGGGCGGGGCGGGGCGCGGGCGCGGGCGAGGGCACTATATCTCCCGGCGGAGGAGCACACGACAGGCCGACAACACACGCCCCAAAATGCGCTCAGTTGCCGGTTGCTTAGTTGGCGCTGCTGAGCTTTCTTTCCTCGTTGAGTTTGACAAGGACGCTGTGATAGGCCAGCGCGACCCTGCAGTGGTTGGCCGGAAAGAGTCGAGCCGTCTGATTGGCCGCGCCACACCTGCAATGCGTCAAGCCGCGACGGGCGTGGAGGGCTCCGCGTGAATGGTCGTGGCTGGCGGGGCAGCTGGCGGCCTTCAGGAGGGAGCGGCTCCGCCTATGGCCGCCATCTTTACTAGTGGCAACGCGGACGGCCCCGGAGTGTTTGGCCGGTAGAGAAAGGCTCTGTGACCGAAGTTTGCTTTAGGGTTTCTTTTTCCCTTTTTTACTTTGCGGAGGGTGGTTTTGTGTTGGCTCCGGCCCCAGGGATGTGGTAGGGGTAGAGTTCGATGGGGCTCTGGCGAGAGTTTTAGCCGCCGCCTCAGGAAAACCGCTTGCTTTTGCGTTCTCTCGGCGTGCGCGGTTCCTCTCGTTTTCTAGAAGCGAAAAGGAGATTCGCTTTCTGGGCATCTTGCTCGAGCTGGAAACCCGTTCTGGAAAGCTCTCCCGAATACGTCATGGTTCTCGCTCATGCTGCGCGCGGTCCCGCCCGCACGGTCTGCGTTTTTGTTTTTTTGGAACTGTAAATCAAACAGCCGTCTTGGGAACAGTGTCCCGGCTCCAGAGACAGTGCCCTGCAGGGGCAAAACGGAGCTTGCCTGACAGACAGGGCATGAGACGTCGGCTGAAAATTATTTTGATCATATCAGTTTATTTGCCTTTTTAGGCAACTGCTGTGTTTGCGTGTGCATCCGGTTCTGATCCGTCTCTGATGTCCACCCCCGCAAAAAGGGAAAAGGAAGAAAAGCCCTCTTTGCATCCAAAGTGGTCGTTGTTCGGGACTCATCCCCCCGTTCCGTGGATGTGGGTGAAAAGAAGGAATATGTTCTCTGGATGAGTTAGAGAGATGAGGAAACGGAAAAGGCCAGGGTTGTGCTGTTTAGCGGGAGGTGATGCCTTTGTTGGTTTTATTTGACCTGCGCAGGTGCAAATTCGGTGGAGTGTGGCTATCCAAAGGTGAACCCTGGAGCTGCTTGGGTGTGGGTGTTGCCATGGCTACGGGGAGAGGTGGCTGGGGAATTGCGGGGCCAATAAACCCATCAAGGCCAGGCCTCTCCCATGTATGAAATCCTCCATTCCAGTCTCTGTCCAAGATAACTGGATTGATCTATACAGGCACACCTGGGTTTGTCAGTTTGTGTATCGGCTGATACAGGTGCGTTCACTGCCTTGTGTGGATTTTCTGATTACATGCTGCATCTAGCAGAGTGGTTCGGGTACCCTTTGTCACACATTTTGATTTGCAGGCTGTTGCCACTCCTCCCTAGCCTTAACCAATTCGGAACATTTAATTATCGGCTTTTATGCCTTTTTCCATAGGTAAACCATCACTTTACCTTAGGGTGCCTTCCCTCTAAGAAGAACACTCCCCTTTGCTGTGTCTCAGTGTACTGCCAGAGCACTGAGTTCATGGACATTGCAGAAGAAAGAAAATTGCAGCTTTGCATAATCTCCATATAGCAACAACCGCTTGGGCCTCTGTGGAACACTCAGTAATTCAGTGTTCTTTGGCAGCTGCAGTGCGAGGAGCAGCCACTTTGCTTGCTGTGTGAAGTACAGCAAAGGACTAAATCTTCCAGAATGGTGGCTTCTGCTGTAGTATGAAGAGAATCAAATCTATCTCACAGAGTCCCTGTGAGTTTTGCATGAGATGTGAATGTGTCAGCACTGTAAATTATAGAACTACTGATAATGATATGCAGTTACTAAAGCATTTATTGAAGGCCCATAACTGTCTGACCTTATGAGAGAAAGATTTTCCTTCAAGATTTTCTACATTGTGGGAAGAACAACAGATGGAGAAACTCAGATCCAAAATCTTAAATGGCATAATTTTTCCTTTAATTGAAGGCATAGTATTAATATAGTCTTATTAGCATACACTGCCAGATTTGAGGGCTCTTGGGGTGACTGGCTTATCAGTTTGCCTAGGACTTTCTTGGCTTTAGCATCAAAGGCCCATGTCCTAGAGAGCCCCTCTTGTCCCAGGCAAACCAGGACATTTGGTCACCGCTGGACTGTCTGCAGTGCTACAAGATGGGAGGATGAACAGAATGAGAAATGAAGGCTCCTGCCGTATAGAGGCGATTAGGTTTCCCTGCAGCTGAAGGCCACTGGTTACAAGAAATAAGATAAGTGTGTGCTGACACCTGAAGCTTATCCGAAGTCAAACTGATACTCCCAACCGTCTTTATTCTTCCTTCTCTCCATCCCCACACATGTTTTTGTTGTCCTTGTTGTATTTAATTCAAATCTTTATCTCTGGTAAAGTCCTTATTGAGCTTTTACTCACTTCAGAGTGATTTCTTTTTTATGCTGTGGAGCCTTTTGCCAGCCCAGTGAAGCCTACTGGCTGCTATGGTTTGTTGCCCATATTCATAATTGAAGACATGCTACATTTCACTTTGAGGTTGGTGAAAATAAGGATGTTCTGCTTTTCCACCCAAGTTCATGTACCCTGTGAACTGCCTGCGTCGAGAGTCCTTGCTTCTGCATTGCCCCGTTGCAGCTTTATCTCTGCTCTGTCCCCTTTTACATTCTTTCATCTTAACATCCCTGCTGCCACCACCATATTCAAGGCACTGCTGCTGTTCCCTAACTCTCACAAATATCTTCATTGGTTTCCCACGCTTAGTTCCATCTTCCGCCCAGCCGATGGAGTGGTTTTCCTAAAGCACACATCTGATTATGTAATTTCCTCCTCAGACTTGCTTTGGCTTCCTGCGGCCTCGGCCTCGGCCTCGAGGATTAAGTCCAGATTCCTTAGGAGTTCCTTCAAGGTCCTTCTTAAGCTGGCCTTTTCAGTCCTGATAACCTACTACCCTTTGCATCTCCTAGATTTGAGCCATGTGAATTGTTATTCAATATTTGTGCCTTCCCGCTCTATCCTTTATTCACATGTTTCTCTTGGCCTAGAATTCTGATTTCCATCATCTTTACCTCACAAAGAAGGCTTACTTCAAATGCAGAGTTAGTGGAAATAACCTCTTCCTCCCCTGAGCTCCCTTAGCACTTTATTTCACCCTCTTCTGTAGCACATTCTACTTTTACTGAGTATTTGATTATTCATTCCATAAATATTTATCAGGTATCTGTTGTTAATTTTGGACCTGTACTAGAGGCAATGGGGATATGAAGTGAAACTGTACCTTTGTTTTTGTTTTTTGTTTTTTTTTTTCATTTGCAGAATGGATTTATTTAAATGTTAATTTTGGTTGAATTTAGGGGACCTGGTGGAGATTATGTGGGGCTTCCTAAAACCACCCCCAAGTCACCAGTCTCACGGCTGCTTTCCTTTTATTTCTCCCTCCCACCTTTTAAAACTGATCTTCAGAGACTACCTTAGCATACTCCTAGATTGTCCTCCAGTAGTCCACTCTGTGTGGCATTAAATATTTCTTTCTGAAACTTGCCTCTCTAAGCTGATCTTCCTTAGACAATTGTATTTCTTCTTTTTAAAATTCCAGTGTAGTTAATGTACAGTGTTATATTAGCTTCAGGTGTACAATAGAGTGATTCAACAATTCCATATATTACTCAGTGCTGCCCAAGATAAGTGTACTCTTAATCTCTTTGGTCTATTTCGCCAGACCCCCTCCCCGCTCCCCTTTGTTTGTTCTCCATAGTTGAGAGTCAGGTTTTTGGTTTGTCTCTTTTTCTTTCCCTTTGTTCATTTGTTTTGTTTCTTAAATTCCACCTGTGAGTGAGATCATATGGTATTTGTCTTTCTCTGACTGGCATATTTCACAAAGCATTGTACTCTCTAGATCCATCCATGTCATTGCAAAAGACAGCATTTTACTCTTTTTTATGACTGAGTAATGTTCTGTTATATGTATACGCCACATCTTCTCCATCCATTCATCAGTCGTTGGACACTTGGGCCGCTCACATAGTTTGGCTGTTGTAAACAGTGCTGCAATAAATTAGGGGTGCATATATCTTTTTGAATTAGTGTTTTCATATTCTTTGGGTAAATATCCAATAGTGCAATTACTGGATCATAGGGTAATTCTATTTTTAATTTTTTGAGGGACCTCCATACTGTCTTCTGGAATAGCTGCTTTCCCCCTAATAGCACACCAGGGTTCCTTTTTCTCCATATGCCTGCAGCACTTGTTTCTTGTGTTTTGATTTTGATTTCTGCCATGCTGACGGATGTGACATGATAGCTCATTGTGGTTTCCATTTGCATTTCCGTGATGATGAGTGATTTTGAGTGTCTGTTAGCCATCTGTATGTCGTCTTTGGAGAAATGTATCTTCGTGTCTTCTGTCCATTTTTTACATTGGATTATTATTATTATTATTTTTTAGTGTTGAGTTGTAGAAATGCTTTATGTGTTTTGGATACTAACCCTTTATCAAATATGTCATTTTCATGCATCTCCCATTCCATACCCTAGGCTGTCTTTTAGTTTTGTTGGTTGTTTCTTTTGATGTGCAGAAGCTTTTTATTTTGATATAGACCCAACAGTTTATTTGTCCACTAGTTTTAAAGGACTTACATTTCAGTTTGGGAGATAATGCAAATCTAAGAAATGTGTTTTCAAGGTAGAAGAAAACAACCAAGTATTTCAGAAGTGCAAAGGGAAAACTCATTTTACTAAACAGATCACAAAAAAACTTTGTGGAGGAAGTGGCATTCAAGCTAGCTGGAAGGATCATGACCTATATGGGTGTACTTAGGGAAGGCATTCCATGAAAAGGGAATACCAGGAACAAAGCAAGGAGGCTGAAAAGAGCAGCATGTGTTGGGGAAGGGGAAGTTTAATCTGTTATTAAGGGGCCTCATGAGAGATCAGGCTGGTGTCAGGGTGGTTAAGGGTTGACAGAGAATAACACGCCCCAGGCAAGAAGATAAGACTATCCTGTATGCATGGAATCCTTTGAAGAGTTTTGACAAGAGACTGGCAAAATCAAAGGTGATTCAAGAATAATTATGTGGCACCATAGTGGGAGGTGAATTTTATAGAGAGAGACTGTAGAAGGGAGACTGATAAAGGCAATAGCAATGAGAATAATGACAAATATTTATTGAGCACTTAAAAAAATGCTGTGCAGTATCTTTATTTGTAGTATCTTGTCTATTGCTCACAAAAACCCCATTATTCACTCCTTTTCACAAATAAGGAAATCTAAGCTTAGAGAGAATAAATAACTTGTCCAGGTTCACCCATGGTGACAGAGCTGGAAGCTAAACCATTACTGCCTGCAGTAGTTGGTCCACGAGTTAACTATAATCTGAAAATGTTAGCAGTGGAATTAGAGATGATCCAAGAAATGATGCTCTTTTTAAGTAGTAGTCTTTTTTTACTTAATGTCTGAGGTGAAAAATGAAAAAGCAACAAATATCACCAAGGTTGGGCTAAATTCCTGGACTGTCTTCTTCTTCTTCTTTTTTTTCTTAAGGATTTTATGTCTTTGTCAGAGAGATAGAGATCGAGAGAGCGCATAAGCAGGGGAAGCAGCAGGCAGAGCAGGCAAGGGAGAAACGGGCTCCCAGCTGAGCAAGGAGCACCATGCTGGACTCGATCCCAGGACCCTAGCTCAGGAAACTGGACTCAGGAAACTCCAAATGACTGGACAAAACCCACATTCTTGCCTTCCAAATGCATCTCTCTCCCTGAAGACAAAGTAATCTATGAAAACATCATAACTGTGTGTTTCTTCTCCCCCAATCCATTATTTACCATTTGAGTCTTCCCATTGCTTTCTGGGTGGGACCCGGATCCTTTCCTACCTCTTCTGCCTCTTCTACAGTATGCTCTCCTTTGTTCTTTTAATCACCGAGCAAAGAGCCTGATGTAGGACTCCATCCCAGGACCCCAGGATCATGACCTGAGCTGAATGCAGATGCTTAACCAACTGAGCCACCCAGGCATCCCTGCTTGGTTGTTTTTTTAATCTTAAGATGGTCTAAAGCAAAAATGGTCATCTTTCTACTACTAGAATTTGGAAGATGAAACATCATAGCACCATTATTCATTAAGGTAAGCATTCTAATTCATCACTGGTAAGAACATTTTTCAAATTATAATAGCCATGTTGGTAGACCTAACCTTTGGAACTTTGAGGTTCTAGTCTCTCTTTTATTTTAAATTTTATGCTACCCGAAATGTGTATGATTCAACTAAAAAACAAGATACATAAGTGAGATTTTTCATAGCACATTAGTACAATTGATGTTTTCAATCAATGTTCATTTATTATCTTGAAAAAATATTTATTTTCACTCAAGAGAATGAGTAGTGACTGCATGAGTTATTTTCAGAATGGTTTCCCAGTGGGCTTTTTGTATTCCCTTGTGCTCCTTTTCCTAATTAGTGTCAGTATTTGCTAAATTTATTACAGAAAGACTGATAAAGAGGAAACCTGTCATAAGCTATAAATTTGTGTAGAACTTGTATGTTTAAAAGGTGCAGAGAGGGAACAAAACCTGCCATTTGAGAATTTCTTCTCTGTGAATAATTTATGATGGGATAATTGGACACTGAACAAAATTTACAAACATCTACAACTTTTTACCTCCGCCTGGAAACTTGTTGCAGTGATAGTTATTTCAGTAAGACAAGGCTGCTGAGATTCCCAAAAAGTATGAGATTCTAACTGGCTTTTAGGAATCCATATGACGGATTTCCTTGTCACTGAATGAAGTCTATTTTATTCATTTATTATAGTTTAATTAATCCTACACTCAATGTGGGGCTCAAACTCATGCCCCGCTAGAAGATTCTTTATGCTGTATGCAGATCATCTTGCCACTTAAAATGAACTTCACTGGGGCGCCTGGCTGGCTCAGTGGGAAGAGCATATGACTCTTGATCTCAGGGTTGTGAGTTCAAGTCCCACATTGGGTGTAGAGATTACTTAAAAATAAAATCTTTAAGGAGTGCCTGAGTGGCTCAGTTGGTTGAGTGTCTGGTTCTTGATTTCAGCTCAGGTCATGATCTTGGGGTCCTGGGATCAAGCCCTGCCTTGGGCTCCACAATCAGTGGGGAGGCTGCTTCTCTCCTTCTCCCTCTCCCTCTGTACCTCCCCCTGCTCTCTCTCTCTAACAAAATCTTTAAAAAAATAATAAGATCTTAAAAATCTATCAATGAAAAGATCTGTAAATGGTGCAAACAGCATCATCAGTGAACCATATTGAAGGTCTCACATGGGCAAGGCTCTCTGGGAGGTACCAGGCTTGCAAAGAATTACACATAGCTCTGCCCTTTAGGTGCTCACAACTAAACTATCATCTGCCTGCAGGCAAGGACCATGTTTTTATTAATGTTGGTTTTGTAATGTTTATATTGGCTTATACCCTCAGTATACAACCATGTCTGGCATGTGGTAGTTGCTAAATAAATATATGTGAACTTTGAATCAACAGTTGGAGAGAAAGAGTTAAATAAAAGGAAAGCTGCTATTCTGTAATGTAGCTTTTATTTTATTTTTTAAAAAATATTTATTTATTTGACAGAGATCACAAGTAGTCAGAGAGGCAGGCAGGGAGAGAGGAGGAAGCAGGCTCCCTGCTGAGCAGAGAGCCCGATGCGGGGCTCGATCCCAGGATCCTGAGACCATGACCTGAGCCGAAGGCAGAGGCTTTAACCTACTGAGCCACCCAGGTGCCCCTGTAATGTAGCTTTTATTTTTTATTTTTAAAAAAATTTTTTAAAGATTTTATTTATTTATTTGTCAGATAGAGAGAGCAGGAGCCAGCACAGGCAGACAGAGTGGCAGGCAGAGGGAGAAGCAGGCTCCCTGCCGAGCAAGGAGCCTGAAGTGGGACTCGATCCCAGGACACTGGGATCATGACCTGAGCCGAAGGCAACTGCTTAACCAACTGAGCCACCCAGGCGTCCCTGGACACATATTTCAAGCTCATTTTCAACCATGGTCATCTGATTAGAGAGACCCAGGGTTTAAGTTGAGCCTACATGGAAACTGGGAGATTTCAGATACAAAAGGTGTGTGCACTGAATCAGTAAGAAAGCTCCTCCATCAGTCATTAGGTGAGGCTTCTACAACTCACGGGGATGAAGCACTCGGTGAAGCAGGTCAGGTACAGTCAGGTGCAAGGAACCATGTTACTCACCTTCAAATTTATAAGGAGGGACTCCTTAATTTGCATCTCAAAGGGTAGAATGAAAGACTAAAGAAGGGTCTCATTCATTGTTCATGCTTGAGGGTGTTTTTGTTGTGTTTGAGAGCAGTTTGTTATGTGTGTGGCTCTGAGGGCTCAATTGTGGTAAAACTTAAATGAGTTAAAACATGCAATACTGTTGGGATAATGCCTGAAAGAGAGTAATGTGGAAAATGTTCAATGATTGTTGTACTATATTTATCGTTGTTACTGGGACCTATCTTTCTTTATTACTGTGGTTTTGATCTTGTTGGTGTTGCCTAAATAACAGAGACAATGAAACTCAAAAAGATGGTCAGAATTTTTCACTATTTGCCCTCACCAAATAGGCCTGTATTTATTATACACGCTTGACAATTATGCTATTATGCATGTATAGGCATGTATGTATTATACGGATGACCCGCTTTCAAAAGTGCTGAAGACTAATGTATTCCTAAAATCTCCCGTTTATGGTTTATTTCCTATTCCCAGCCCCATTATTTATTTTTTTTATTGAGCTATAATTGACATATAACATCATGTGAGTTTAAAGTTCACCATATGTTGATTTGATACATTTATATATTGTAGTAGGCTTGCTAACATCTCTATCACCTCACATAATCATCAGATCTTTTTTGTGGTGACCACATTGAAGATCTAGTGTGTCAGCAATTTTGAAGTATATGATACAGTGTGGTGGACTAGAATCACTACACTGTGCATTAGAGTTCCAGAATTTGTTCATCTTCTAGTTGTAAGTTTGTACCCTTTAACATCTCCCCAATTTCTCCTGCCCTATTAATGCTGGCACAAAATTAGAAATAGTTTTTTCAAAGTCTAAGAGCCTAATTTTTAAAGTGAACAAACAAGCAAACAATTAAAAAAAAAAGAACCATTCATTACTGGTTGTAAATTATTTAATCTTTCTGGGCCTCAATTATTAAATTTGTATGTAATGAGCCATTACCATGAACCTCGGATTCCTCACCCATAAAATCAGACATCTGTTATTTGATGTTATTGTTAAGACTGGCATGCACCATGTTGCCAGTAAGTGTATGAGACCCTCTTCGTATTTGTAATTTGCAAGTGAGAAAATTCAGGCCTAATGAGGTTAGATCAATTTTGCAAGGCTCTACAGATACAAAAAGTGGAGCTGAGCTGAGGGGTCCTTTCTTGATGTAGCAAATATACATGACTCTGATGCAAAATTTTAAAATTGTAATTCCTAAAGTTTTTATTTTTTAATACACAGTATAGTAAAGAATGCATGCCAAATTATTACTATACGCTCCTCAGAACAAAAATAATGTCAGACTGTATTGAAACCGTGGACACTTCTGCTCTGAGGTGGTCATGTTGAGAGGAAGCTCAAACTAAACCAACTAAAGAGGCTTCATGGAGAGACCTGATACCAGGGCTCTCGACTGTCCTTACTCTAGCTGACATCTGACTGTAACTGTAAGACAAACCCTAACTAGAACCACCCAAACTCTCCGTATATTCCTGACCCAGAGAAATCATGAGAGATAATTAAATGTCTGTTATTTTAAGCTACCACATTTGGTGCTAATACGTTGCCATGCAATAGATAATTGGAACGTCATGTTTACCGGGAAGTAATGTGACTTACGACCACGTTATAATAACTCACCAAGAGATTTTGCTGTATTATTTGCCTGGAAGAGTGGACCTATTTTTGTTTGTTTTCTCCTGACCAATTGGAGTTTATTTTCCACTTGCTGCAAGCAAGATTACTGGGGGTCAGGGATCTCACGTGTGGCTTGGATACTAAAGTGGGTTGTTTCTCAGCTTCGCTTTGGCCTTTTGCTGTTTGATGTAGAAGCACCCAGCTGCTCCTGCTTGCGCCAGGCAGCCTGGCCCAGGGTGAAGAGTTGGGGCGGAAGGGGAGCGTAGGCTCTGCCCCGCCCAGGAGGCTGGAAGCTTGGGCGCCACGGCCAAGCGGCCAGAGACCTGGGGGCTTCCTGGGGGCTTTCCTGAGCTGGGTCACGGAGGACCACAGAGGGTGGCCAAGCCCCGAGTGCTCCGGGGACTCCAACACTGTGGTCACCAACGGGAGAGGAGACTTCTGAAAAAGCAGCTTGCCCACCTGGGACCAGAGGCCGGGTATGGCAAACAGAATGGCAAGGAACACCTGGAAGTAAGACTAGCTCTTAAATCAGGTTTCAT
The DNA here is from genome assembly GCA_003697995.1 of Taxidea taxus jeffersonii. Classification (NCBI taxonomy): domain Eukaryota; kingdom Metazoa; phylum Chordata; class Mammalia; order Carnivora; family Mustelidae; genus Taxidea; species Taxidea taxus. The sequence goes on along the minus strand of ML100797.1, from coordinate 55,586 downwards.
TTAAACCGGGGGAAACGCGCATAGCTCATTAGAATCTTCTAGGCTCTTAACTACAAATGAAGCTGAGGCGATTTGGTCATTTATCATAGGTTCTTTTTTGAGAAGGTATGTGTTTTGTTTTGTTTTTTTAAAGATGTTATTTATTTACTTGAGAGCGAGCGAGGGAAGGAGCACAAGCAAGGGGGAGGGGCAGAGGGAGAAGCAGACTCCGCGCTGAGCAGGGAGCTCAAGACTAGGCTGGGTGCTGGGATCCCAGGATCAAGACCTCAGCCAAAGGCAGCCACTTAACCGGCTGAGCCACCCCAACCCCCCAAGAAGATATGGTTTTAATAGTCAGCAAGGTTATATGAATTACCCCTTACCACCAGAGGCTTTGTTAAGAATGATGTGGGTATTAAAACTTATCTTTCTCTAATGAAATAAGACAAAAAATTAATATATTTGGTTTGAATAAGCATGTTATAGAGCACTGCCATTTGCTTATGAGCAAGGTGTAAAAATACCTTTGGTTCAATTGCATACTTACATCAAAATAGCACTCAGGTTGGGTTCTGGAGAGCTAATCTGTAGAGGATTCTGCTCCATTAGAATGCAAATGGAAAATAAATAGTTAAATCTCACCACCAGAATAAGCCTCCTGTGGAATTTTTCTGAAAGATGATCTTGGAGCATTTTAGAAGGGGAGAAATTTGGAATGTCATCAAATCAACAAAATAGGAAACTTTTTTTTTTTTGTGCCTGCTTAATATGCTGCCTATCAAACCGGTAGAGGGATCCATGGGTAAGAGCTATGGTTGTCTTCCCCTATAACTTCATTATCGCATAACAATATCAAGTCTCGAGGCATATTAAACCAGAAGTTAAATCTAAAGATTTATCTTAATTTAAAAAGTTGATGGTAAATATTGTAGGTAACTTTTATACTTGTGGTGTCATTTGAGACTTATGGCAGTTTATAGATTAAATATGTCTCCATTTATTGCAATCATTATTCTTATTTTATAATTAATTGTTACAGTCTGACCATTATTCGCCCTCTCAGCCTAAGTTATTGTGTTTCTTGATACAACCGTGTTAAAATTCCTTGCTTTCTGCTAAAATGAGATATGCCAACATTACCTGTATCTTTCCTGCCCCAAACCATAAATCAACCACTACCTCAAGGAGAAAATCTTGGTTTCTTTTGGTGGAAAATGATAATCTGGGGAACAAAGACATATCAGGTTTATGCTGGTAGGATGATATCTTTACTAGGTAATTTTATTATTGTACAGATCTAGAAAGATTCCTATTTTAAAATCATGGGTGAATACTGGTATTTCCAATTTTGTTCCAACTTGACACCATGCCTTCTTCATTTCTTTGGTTTTATGGCATGCCTTATTTACTACCATGTGGAAAATCTCGGAAATGTAATTTCTAATTTTTTTAATCTGGTGATTGAAACTTAACTTAAACAACACCAAATAATATTGCTAATCATAATACTCAATATGATACATTTTGTTATGAAAATTAATCCTCCTGTTGTGTAGTCAAAGCATTGTATTCTTATTCCTTGCTCCATGTGTGTTGATATGTCAAATTATAGTTTCTCTTATTGTTCACTGAAATTTTAGTCTGTGAGTGTGGAATGCCAAAAGTTACATTTCAAGAGGAAGGTGGTTTTCAGGGATAGTCTTTTTGTGGAGGCAATTTTAAGTTACAAGAACATGTTTGGGGCAGAAGGGAGGGCCAGCTCTACTGGTCTACTTTGAGATGATGGGAAAATTCAAACACATTTTTAGCCAAAGTCCTAAGCAAATGTTTTATTTCAATGACTTATACTGGTCATTTAATAATGGCATAAGCTTTTTTATGAGTGCACAGAACTATTTTTAAATTAATATTTCTTTTTGGGGATTGTTGCACAAGAAAGGTAAACTCATCATTTATTTGACAGCATTAAGACAAAGCAGGAATTGAATGTTCCTTTGCAAGGCACTATTTTGTTATTAGGTGAACTAAGCTTGATTGAATACATAAATCAAGCTACAAGTTTCAAAATTTGTAGATCTTTATTTCCCACTATTTTTGCATCATCACCACATAGAAGCATAGTAAGCTGAGAAATCTAAAATAAACTACAGGGCCACAAAATTGTGCTATCCTCAGCACTAAAATAGGAAAAGCTGAGGAAACTGAAAATCTTTTTAACAGCAGCAACAACAAAAAACACAGGCAGCAACATTATCTAAAAATACCTGACTCTATTTACATCTCAGGTTCTTTCTTTTGTCCATCAAGTCTTTGTCTCCCATTTTTTTCTCCTTTCCTCTTCTTTCTTGAAATGAAATGCAGGTGTTTCTTAGTAGTAAATAGAAGTTCTCATGTTCTCAAAAAGAGTTTGAGGAAGGGGGACAAGGCTTAGATTCCTATCTTTAATATTTCATCTACTGCAAAATAATTAGGCATTTTCTCAAACAGAAGCCATTTTTTAAATTTTTTTTAAAGATTTTATTTATTTCAGAGAGAGAGAG
>ML100797.1:0-52667 GCA_003697995.1 Taxidea taxus jeffersonii | reverse complement strand
ACTGCTGTCTAGGGCTGCTTTGTCTGACAGAGACAGAATTGTCTAGTTTCCACAGAGACCCTATATTCTGCAGGCTTAATATTTGCCATTTGTCTGTTTAAGGAAAACTTTGTTGACCCTGGTATAGTAAATGCAGCAACTATGACACATTAGATCATTGCTGATTCATACACAGTTTTTTTCTCAGATAGAAATTGATAGCCAACAAAACATTCTAAAAGGCCCTATTTGAAGCCCACAACAAAGCTAGATACAGGGGATTTAAATATGAACACAACTACAACACGAAAAAGTCACTGCTCTAAAGTCTTTCCAGTTGGAAAGGGGGGCACAGGTAAGAAAACAAGCAACCATGACACAACTGTGGGTAGACCTGTGACGTAAGAAACCATCAGCACCCTGTGAGGACATTTGACAGGATGTCAACCTAGTGGCCAGTCCATCCGTGTTGTTACGACAGTAAGAATTCCAGGAAATGCACACTCTGTACTCCTTCCCTCAGAACATTCACATTTGCTTCAGGGAGTCACACTAACTCATGACACACTAGCAAGGTGGGTGCACAGTAGTCACTCAAAAGGTCATGGGTGACTATTGTCTATGAGAACAATGTGTGACGGTAGGCAGAGCACTGGCTATGAACAATCTCACAGAAGAGGTAGGATCTGGATTCTTCCTGACCCTCAAACATCTCTGCATCTCACTGCGGATATTCCTGACTGGTCTCTTGGTCTAATTTGCTTGACAGCCTGACTCTGGAAGAGACAGAGGTAATATTATACATAGCAATATCAACTTTACAAATAATTTCCCAAGATGAGTTTTTTTTTAAATAGTTATCTGATGTTTACTTTGTCATAGGGGGCTTAGTGTTTAGATGACATTAAGTAACTTATTTTTTCCTTCTCAAAGGACAAAAAAAGTCTCTACTTGGCCTGAGCATATCCTTCCTGATTTTATAGCTATTTATCATCTTAATTCCTAAACTTTGTTTTTCTTGTGGAAATGAATGAAGGTCACTATATATAAGGAAACAGAGGCTATTTATTCATAGCTAGGATCCTGCACCATCACGTGTATTTTGGAAGGCTCCAAACCAGGCTGGGGAGTGCAGAAGCTTTATTGTGGAATAGAATGGAAGGCTGCATTTGGAGTTTGGTAGCATGGGGAAGTTGGAGGTCTGATCACTAGAATTGGGACATCTTATGTGATTGTTTTGGGAACATATTTGGCTTTCTGTGGTTGGTATTGAGTTGGAAGCAAGGGCTAAATTAAAGGAAGCTGTCAGTCATCCTTGACCAAGTCCTGAAGGTACTGCGCTGATTGCCACAGATGTTGAGGTCTGACTTCCCAGGTGTGGCTACAGATTTTGGAGTGGGATTCTGTTGTTGACTATGGTCTGGCTGCTGTTCATATACTCGTCTCTGACTTTCCCACCTGGGCAGTTTTAATTGCTTAGCCCACCCCATCCCCTAAATCATTTCAAATATTCTTACTCTGATAAGTCTTCAGTTTATTTTCCTTTTCTTGAAGGACAGGTATAAGAGCCGACCATTTGCTGCAAGTAGAGATTCTCCATAGGTTTATAGATAGACAAGATAATGTTTCTGCTTTATTTTTTCTATCTGGAGAGGATTTGCTTTCATCTGTCTTCTTAATGTACTTTATTGTGTTAGATGTGTTGGCTTACTTATTTACTTTGATTTTTCTCTTCTAGTATTATTGCAATATAATTGGCATATAACACTGTGTAAGTCTAAAATGAGCAGTATCATGATTTGATATCTCTATATATTGTGAAATGAATAGAAGTAGGAGAAACAATTTTAAATTTAACTCAGTTTTAGATCTGTAATTAATTCCTCAAGATATCTTAGAAACGTAACTTTATAACTATCATTTTAAGGATACAACCATTTTGTATGCCAAAAAATGCCTGTCACATTCCAGGCAATATAATCAAAGGTATAGATATTGCCAAAACTCCCATAGTAGGAGCTTGGAATGGTTGGTATAATTAATTCATCTTTCTGTTGCTCAGATGGTGAATATTTATCTATAAGATATCTGTCTGACTTTAAGAGGAACTGTTTAACATTCAATGAAATATGATCCTAGTCAGGCATTTATTCATAGAAAATACAGTCAAAACCCTAATATTATCCTATATGCTTCAAAATTATGCTGTTGATCCCAAAGTTGCTAAGTATATCAAGAACACAGGGACGCCTGGGTGGCTCAGTTGGTTGAGCGGCTGCCTTCGGCTCAGGTCATGATCCCAGCATCCTGGGATCGAGTCCCACATCAGGCTCCTTGCTCGGCAGGGAGCCTGTTTCTCCCTCTGCCTCTGCCTCTGCCTGCCTCTCTGTCTGCCTGTGCTTGCTCTCTCTCTCTCTATAACAAATAAATAAAAAATTTAAAAAAATATTTAAAAAAAAGAAATATTGAACACATACAAAATTATATAGTAAATGTAAATTAATAAGCTTAATCCACCACCTATTCAGATAACTAGAAAGTTACCCATACTATGGGAAATAACTTCTGTACTTCCAAACGTCATCCTCCCACCTCCCCGCCAGCTCAAACTGCACTCTTGATGCAGGAGTATTTTAACTTTGAGATGTATAAATCAGAAACAAGGATTTACAGAAGGCAAATCTATGTAATTCTTTATCAGGAATTACACATTTGTGGGATGCCTGGGTGGCTTAGTTGGTTAAGTTTCAGACTTTTTTTTTTTTTTTAAGATTTTATTTATTTATTTAACAGACAGAGATCACACAAGTAGGCAGAGAGGCAGGCAGAGAGGGGAGGGGAGAAGCAGGCTCTCCGCCGAGCAGAGAGCCCGATGTGGGACTCAATCCCAGGACCCTGGGATCATGACCCGAGCCGAAGGCAGCGGCTTAACCCACTGAGCCACGCAGGCGTCCCAAGTTTCAGACTTTTGATTTCAGCTCAGGTCATGATCTCAGGGTTGAGATTGAGCCCTGAGTTGGGCTCCACAAGTGGGGAGTCTGCTTCTCTCCCTCCCTTTCCCTCTGCCCCTTCCTCCTCTCAGGTGTGCTTTCTCTAAAATGAATAATTTTTTTTTAATTGTAATGTGTTAAAGATTCCTTAAAGAAAAAATTACACATTTAGGAAGCAATTGAAAAACAAATACATTTAATAATAATAGTCATGTGGGATGTCATTTATTACAGGCCCTTTGAATATCATCAGAAAATAGTAAGCAAGGTTACTTCTATGTGCGAAATCCTGGGGGACATCAGCACAGTCTGCCATACACACAGAGAAGGCAGATACTAGAGTTCATTTTCTAGTGTCTTGTTTTGCCTTGCCTTCCCTCTTGTAAAATGATTTTTTTAAAGATTTTATTCATTTATTTATTTATTTGACAGAGATCACAAGTAGGCAGAAAGGCAGGCAGAGAGAGAGAGAGAGAGGAGGAAGCAGGCTCCCCGCTGAGCAGGGAGCCCAATGCGGGGCTTGATCCCAGGACCCTGGGATCACGACCTGAGCTGAAGGCAGAGGCTTTAACCCACTGAGCCACCCAGACACCCTGTAAAATGATTTTTTTAAAAAAAGATTTTATTTATTTGACAGACAGAGATCACAAGTAGTCAGAGAGGCAGGAAGAGAGAGAGGAGGAAGCAGGCTTCCTGCCAAACAGAGAGCCCGATGTGGGACTCGATCCCAGGACCCTGGAGATCATGACCGGAGCTGAAGGCAGAGGCTTAACCCACTGAGCCACCCAGGCGCCCCTGTAAAATGATTTTTGAAACGTCATTTTTTTTTGAAATTTGCTTTAAGTGGCCTTTTTTTTTTTTTTAAGATTATTTATTTATTTATTTGTTAGAGAGAGAGAGAGCAAGCACAGGCAGACAGAGAGGCAGGCAGAGGCAGGCAGAGGCAGAAGCAGGCTCCCTGCTGAGCAAGGAGCCCGATGTGGGACTCGATCCCAAGACGCTGGGATCATGACCTGAGCCGAAGGCAGCCGCTCAACCAACTGAGCCACCCAGGCGTCCCTTTAAGTGGCTTTTTAATTCGTTTTACATGTTTTCTATTTCACGGTCTCAACACTGTCTTTCATAATTTGGGGTATGCTTTTACATGGGTGCTGAGGGCAACTCTTCCTTTGAGTTGTCAGTGAAGAGATTTTAAGTTCAAACACTGGTTATAAGTCAAGATTTACCAAAGCAGAGCATAAAAATAAAGAAAAGACTAACAGAATGGCATTATAGCAACATTTATTGTCTCAAACAAGAGTTGTTACACCAGTGTTGACTAGGAGCATGCCTTCGGATGATATGCAGTATAGCGTATCATGTCTAGTAGCATAAACTTGAATTCCAAAGAATTATTATAAATGAAGAGGGTTCCTTTCCAGGACAGTTTTACCCTTCCTGTTAATCTTTGTACATCTAGTTTCCATTGCAGTTCTATATGCAGCCATTCAAACAAACTGTCTTCCTCCTTTCTTTCTTTTAATTTTTTATTTTTTGACATAATTTCAGAGTTACAGAAAAGTTACAAGAATGGGGCGCCTGGGTGGCTTAGTTGGTTAAGCATCTGGCTTTGGTTCAGGTCATGGTCCCAGAATCCTGGGATTGAGCCCCATGTCATGCTCCTTGCTCAGTGGGTAGTCTGCTTCTCTGTCTCCCTCTGCCCTTTCCCCTGCTCATGCTCACTCTCTCTCTCAAAAAAAAAAAAAAAAAAAAAAAGTTACAAGAGTAGTACAAAGGATTCTCGTGTACCCTTCCCCTGTTTTTCCTGTTAACGTTTACACATTGGCACATATGCACATGTTTTCTTTTGCTCGCTCTCTCTTGTGGCAGACATCATGCCCCTTTGTCCCTAAGTAGTTCAGTGTATAACTCAGAAATAAGGCCATTGACTCACATAACTACAGTATAATTACCAAAATCAGGAAAAGGATGTAATACCATTGTTTATTATTGTCTAATCTATAGTCAAAATTTATTGTCCTAATACTGTTTTTTACAGCAAAAGAAAATCCCTCATCATGCATTGCATTCAGGTATCACATCTCTAGTCTCATTTAATGTGGAATCCTTCTTCATTTTGTCTTTGTTTTTCACAGCATTGACTAATTTACTGATTTCTAACCAATCAATATGCTGAGAATTTTTAAGGAACTAAGTATATTTCAAGTAACTGAATTAATCACTGTCAAGACCTACAGGAAAAGGTTTAGGTGCTGATTATCTTATCTTACATTCATTAAAAAATAACACCCAAAGAAATGGTAGAGCAAAGGATGAGAAAAAGCAATTTAGAATTCTAGACATTTCCACCCCCATAGTGACAAAATCCACTGTTAAGAGAAAATAGAAAGCACACTAAGACAGGTTAGATAATTAATTGATCAGAAGCCCTCCAGCTCTCCTGCTTCCTGGATCCCTATATTTTTGTCTTTAGCATATATGCCTAATGGAAAAAGTCGTTATAAAACCCTGAAAGTGGTACCTTGGTTTATTTTTATTAATTTCATCTACTGTGTTTGCTTTGCCCATAGAATCCTGCCTACTGGTGATCTCTATCTGGTCGTGATCAGCTATCTACAAAGCTATATAGTGGTTGATATTTGATTTATATTATAATGTTTATAATGTAATGTTTGTCCTATATAGACTCTGATTTCATCTTGGAATCATGTACAGAGGGTTTAGACAGCAGTGTGTGACAATTTGTCTAGGACACAAGTGTAACGTGACCTTATTGATGTGCTTCACAGTGGACAAGGTGGGCTCTGATGGAGAGGAAACTTAACCAGGTGCTGTTCTGACCTTTCCACCAATGTATCCCAACAGGATAGGGGTCCGAGGGTGTCTCCTACTGCAAGCTTGAGGGTCTAGCCTGATTGAGTCTACCCAAAGAAACACACCTCTTTGAAACTTCATGTATTTCATATTTAAAATTCATACACATTTTATGATGTGTATGATGTGGTCCTTCCTGACCCCTGATCATTTAGGAGGATTTATTCTTCCTACAGCTTCAGATACCACTGTACATCAGCACACCTGTTTGAGAAACACATGGACAGACCCGGCGGGAGAGTTGCAGAATTCCAGGCTCGGGGTAACTCATGAGCAATGCCCTGACAGGTGAAAGGCAGTCTGTGAAGTGCAAAGTGGGGCTCCGTGAAGAGTAGTCATGTGGACTTTGATGCCACCATGAGGAGTTGGAGAAATACAGTGAACAAGAGCACTGCTGCAGATTTAGAAGGAAGGAAACCAGGATTCTGGGTCTCTCTCTGCTAACCCCCCTTTTTTTTTTGCCCATGCAGCCTTGAGCAAAGCATTTCTGAAATCCGGACTCGGGTTTCCTTATCTGGAGAAAGGCAATACCAGAATAAGCAACCATAAATTTCCTTTTGGCTGTAGTATTTTGTGATTCATATTGAACTAATGAAAGGCATTAGTTTATTAATGGCCCCCATGTTTCATAATTTATAAATTTAATCTGGAAGGTGCTCTTAATATATTATTACTAGCCACCTGCTGCTGATAATACACAGTATCTATTTCAAGGCAATGAGTATATTTATGCTTGTAAGCATATCATGGGGGGGTTGGGGAAGGAAAAAAATATTGCTATGAAATCTAGGCCTGCCATCTTATGGATCCTAAATGGTACTACCAAAATACAGGGTCTGCTAGGAGATGATTTTTGCACACATCAAGTGAATACTTGCTTACGTGTGTATAGCTCATTTCCAAAGGAGTTTGTACAGTATCTTAAAATCAATTTTCTTGGGGCACCTGGGTGGCTCGGTGGGTTAAAGTCTCTGTCTTTGGCTCAGGTCATGATCCCAGGGTCCTGGGATTGAGCCCCGCAATGGGGCTCTCTGCTCAGCAGGGAGCCTGCTTCCTCCTCTCTCTCTGCTGCCTCTCTACCTACTTGTGATCTCTGTCTGTCAAATAAATAAATAAATAAATCTTTTTTAAAAATCAGTTTTCTTCAATAATTCTTAGTTTTAACCCTCTAGTAAAGAATTGAAATAAATCTAAGAAAGCCCCTACCTCCACTTTTAATTCTTTATCGATCCCAATAATTATTTTCCAGGCAACCTTTCATTTTCTAAATGGCTATCTTTTGCTTTTGAAATTGCTTGGGACAAAAGAATATTCTTTGAAATGATGGTGCAGAAGTGCTGGTGTACATACTTTATGAAAGCTGTGATCAGCCACGATTGTGAAATGTAACAGTCTTCTTTTTTTCTTTCATATGGCTGAGAAAAGAGAATAGATGGTTTTCCACTGCAACTAGGATGAGGATGAGCATTTGTGGAGCTTACCCCTTCCATCCCCTGCTGATATACCGTAGCATTTATCTTCTGTCATGTAAAAAATTCACAACACAGAACTTTTGTTCACAGTGAACATGGGGGAGTTAGACAGTAGCAAACATTTTCCAACTCTTTCGAAACCGTGACTCTAAAATATAGCAAAGAAAAGACCAAGGACAGAAAGACCGCATCCCAAGTAAATGATGGAATTTGTCTCTAGTTACACTTTGTCCAAAACAGATCCAAATAAAATTGTTCAGCCGCCCTTCTCAATAATATAATTTGAGACACTGAAATATCCTAAAGGTCGCTTCTAATGGGCATTCTAAAATTTTCTCTGGGGCGGGGCGCCTGGGTGGCTCAATGGATTAAGCTGCTTCCTTTGGCTCAGGTCGGGATCTCAGGGTCATGGGATCAAGCCCCGCATCCGGCTCTCTGCTCAGCGGGGAGCCTGCTTCCCTCTCTCTCTCTGCCTGCCTCTCTGCCTACTTGTGATCTCTCTCTCTGTCAAATAAATAAATAAAATCTTAAAAAAAAATTTAAAAAAAATAAAATTTTCTCTGGGGCAAAGACAGTAATGCTCCTCTTTAAGGTTGCTGATTTCACGAAGCTTTTTAAACTGTGTTCTACTTCCCATCGGTTTTCAATTTATTTTCAGTATGCTTCAGTATTTGTGGCGGTTTTAATCCCTTTCAAGTTGAAACGCGATTATTATAGTACAGTAGAAGGCAGTGCTTGGATGTGGCTGACAGTGCAAGTACTTACTTGCTGCAACTAATTTTCACCAGCATGGATCCTTCTATCTGAGTCCAACATCAGTAGCTGGTATCAGTCATGGAGAACTATAGCAGAGCATCCATTTTAGCTTCTCAGGGCTCCCTTTTTGTTAATTACAGACGGCTGAGATTACATTCTTCCTACTGCCTCCTGAAAGGTGAATGCTTTTCTAATCATCTCATGATTTAATTAATCAGGTCCCCTTTCTTTAAATTCTTTTCTCTTCTTGGTTTGACTAGCCCTGTTGACTTTCAGGAAACAATGCAAAGTGTTATATCCACATCCAGCCCAATCAAAGTCTGTGACATCCATGTTTTCTTGTTTATTTTGGTTATGTATTTTAAGATTTTTACAAATATTTAGAATATTTTAAAACCCTACTCCAAGTTAAAAGTATTCTTTTGTAGTCTGGCTCTAATAGTTTACTTAAAACATATTTGAGAAAGCGTTTGGTTTTACTTCCAGTTGCTCAATTGATGTTTCAAAATTTCTAAATCTACATTTGTTTTTACTATTAAAATATGCTGTCATATAATAAAATCAATTATACCAAGTGCTGACAATATGTCTTATAGAAATAAAATTATTCACAAAAATAAGTTACTGTAAGAAGGATACCTCACAAGTAAGTGTTTTGTGAGGTTCAAGTTTCACTAAAGAATGTAAAACTTGAGGGACAGTTGGGTGGCTCAGTTGGTTGAATGTCTGCCTTTGGCTCAGCTTGTGATCCCCAGGTCCTGGGATCAAGCCCGGCATCGGGCTCCCTGCTTGGTGGGAAGCCTGCTTCTTCCCCTCCCCCTGCTTGTGTTCCCTCTTGTCTCTCTCTGTCAAATAAATAAAATCTTAAAAAAAAAAGATTTTTATTTGGGCAATTATTTTTGGAAGAATAAGATACCAGTGTAAAATTTAAATTGAGCCACCTGGTTTTATAGAGTTCCGTATCATAAGATATATTTGAAAAGCTTGGAGCACCTGGGTGGTTCAGTGGGTTGGGCCTCTGCCTTCGGCTCGGGTCGTGGTCTCGGGGTCCTGGGGTCAAGCCCCACATCGGGGTCTCTGCTTGGCGGGGAGCCTGCTTCCCCCTCTCTCTCTGCCTGCCTCTCTGCTTACTTGTAACCATTCTCTGTCAAATAAATCTTTTTAAAAAAAGATATATTTGAAAAGCTTAAGTAGTATTGCTTTATAATGGAGTAAGTTGGCTAAAACGGAAGTAAACTAGATCATTGTTTATGAAAACTCAAGCATAAGTTGGGGTCATTGTTGGAGACTTTATAGAACATATTTTTTCGCTAGAGGGGGGTTGGGCCAGATTTTCTCAGCGATTCCTTCTAACTCTGAAAGTAAGATTTTAGTAAACTTCAGACTAATACTTTATGGAATTTACTGTAACAATATCAAAATGGGAGGCATTTGGGGGGTGTTTAATCATTATTCCGGAACTATATCCTGAGTTGGGGCAATGGAGGAAAAATCCCTTTTCATTGTCATTAAAGGCATGTTGACAGTAGAGGGAAAAAAATGAGCTCCTGTAGCTCTCGTAGTGCTTTAATAAAGCAGTTATGGATAAAAGCAGTTATTCATTTCCAGTTTCTCTTCTGTGTCTGCTGATCTTCAAGTCCTTTTTTTTTTTTTTAAAGATTTTATTTATTTGACAGAGATCACAAGTAGGCAAAGAAGCAAGCAGAGAGAGAGGAGGAAGCAGGCTCCCTGCTGAGCAGAGAGCCCCATGCAGGGCTCAATCCTAGGACCCTGGATTCATGACCGGAGCTGAAGGCGGAGGCTTTAACCCACTGAGCCACCCAGGCACCCCTGATCTTCAAGTCCTTTTTGAATAGAATATGAGGACCACTTCCTGTCATTAATGGGTCTTGGAGTTTGACCTTCCCCCTCAAAATGACTGTCCTGTGGTCACATGTGGTAGCCAATAGCCACATGTGCTAGCCAGTACCCTGTAGGATCTGGATCAGGATCAATGGTGAAGCTTTTTCCATATTAATTCTGGAAGAAAAACCTTGTGATCAAAACCCTTTGGGTGGGAGCCAGCTGCACAGCTTCCCACTGTCCCCCAGCATCCATCTAGCTGAAGAGGAAATCATCACTTCCCTGGCTGCCAGGGCCTGCCAAAGGTCCACTGAAGCATGTTAGATGCCCAGGAAGGGGTCTCGTTGACTCTAGATAGGTTGTGATCTGGTGGATTGTTCCTGATCAGCGGAAGGTGACCCTCAGCAAAGCTATGATGTAAGAAAGGTTATTTTTTTTATACCGTTCACCCTGGTTCCCACATTTTTTTTTCCCTGGTCACCGAGGGACAGCTTCCATCTCTAGACTTTCAGAGTCTTGATTTAGTATTCTTCACAACACACCCTCTCCTCCAGCTTGCTCCCTGGAAAAGATGTGTTATTAATATGCTAATGCAAATTTAGGTTAATGTCTGATCTCTCCCAGGGATATATGCATTTCAGAGCTTTCTTCTGGTGCAATGACAGCATCAGCAGACAGCAGAGGTATTTGGGGGCCCTTGTGGAAAGTTTGTCACATTAAACTATCTCCCGGCCTGCCTTCTCTTAAAGTCTTCACCACCTGTAGTCTCCTCTCCAGCATGCCCCTCATACCTCTTTCTCTCATTCATTTATTCAATATATTTGCTACATTTACTCAGTATAGCAAATATCTGTGGAGCACCAATGTGTGTCCTGTACTAGGCCAGGCCCAGGGCGTACCACAGTGAGCTGAAGAAGGCACGGTCCCTATGTAAGGGACTTAGAGTCTACTGAGAGGGTGGGACAATCAAATAATTGCATAAATAAAGGTCAGGTTAAAACTGTGGTAAATGCTACGAAAGAGATGGGGGAACAGAGTGCTGTGTATATATAATAGGGGATTCAACCGACCCAGGAGATCCCGGACACCCTCTCTGAGAGAGTTTGGCTGAGGGGTGTTAATGAGACAAAAAGAATAACAGGATATCTTGGTTGCCCAGGATAGCCATAATAACATACCAAACTTTGGGTTGCTGAAAACTTCACAAATTTATGGTCTTACTGTTCTGGGCCTAGAAATCCAAAATCAAGATGTCAGGAAGACCATGCTCTCTGATGGTTCCAGGATAGAATCCTTCCTTGCTTTTTCTTCCTTCTGGTATTTGCTGGCCATCCTCAGTGTCCCTTGGCCTGTAGACGTGCCACTCGAGGTTGTCTTCTCCCTTTGTGCCTTCTCATCATCTTCCCTCTTCATGTGTCTATCTCTGTGCCAAACTGCTTCTTTTGAATAAGAACATGAGTCATGTGGGATCAGGGCCCACCCTAATGACCTCATTTCGATTTGATTACTTCTGCCGAGACCCTGTCTTCAATGAAGTCACATCCTGGGGGACTGGGGGTTGAACTTTAGCCTCTCTTTCTGGGAGCCCCAATTCAACCCATAACCGGGTAGGGAGAAGAGTAGAGTATTCTAGGCAAGGGAGACAGAACACACCAAGGTCCTTTGGCAAGAGGAAGCATGGCCTGTGTGGTGTGGGGAATGAGTGGGAGGTGTGGTATGAGAAGAGGCTGGGAAGGATGTGAGACGCGTTGTTAGGCCTATGTTAGGGATCTTGGTTATAATGTAAAAGCATCAGTCAATAATGTTACTGGGGGATTGCAGCAGGAATAGGCATGATCAGATTTGCTGTTTGCAAAAATTCACTCTGGCTACAATGTGCAGAATGGGTTAGTGAAGCAGGAACAGATGCAGATGTAGCAGTGAAGAAGCTATGCAATCGGGCAGGTGAGAGGAAGCGACGTGGAGGGCATTGGTCATAGCAAGTCAAATCAGTGAGCCTCCGAGACGTGGCATGGGAGGGGAAATGGTCAGGGATGATTTGTTCCTAGATTTCCAACTCCTTTGCTGGATGCATGTCGGGGGACACTAAAGAAGAGCCTGTTTAGGGGGCAAAATTGCAAGGTGTTTGTGGACATGCTGGGCTTAGTGTATACCGAGTACAGCTGTCAAATAGGCATCTGGAGGTCTGCAGCTTACAGGAAAGGTCCCAGCTGAAGATGAAAGTCCAAGTCATTGGCATGTAGGTGATATTGAAGGGTTTTTGTTGTTGTTGTTGTTGTTGTTTTTAATGGGAGAGCCTTCAGCTGCTGAGAGCGGCAGCCGAGGGGGAAAGATCGAACATTTGAGCAAGAAAAAGGTCATGGGATGCTTACAGCAGGCGAAGACAGAAAAGGTGGCCCTAGGTGGAAGAGGAGACATTTCCTTACTTAGCCAAACTCTCTAGGATTTTCCCCTCCCTGGCTTTCCTGTGTGACAAAGAAAAGTGGACTTCCCCTCCTGTCACAGATAGTCCTCAGCCCCGGGCTGATGCTACAGGCTGGGGCAGGTGTTCTCTGCTCCTGTGTTTGATGAGTCTAATCTGACAGCTGCTACAAACACAGGAGGAACCAAAGGCTACGTCTTGAGTAATTCAGATTTGGTCATCTACCAGTAAATCGCAAGATATATCACAGTATCAAAATAGATGATCATTTCCACTTTTAAAAATAGAACTTTGGATTTTTGGTCACTTCAAAGCACACCTTTTCTATTTTTCTTCTGAGGTTGTAAAACAAAGTTATATAATTTTTTTTTTTTTTTAATGCCATGGTATAGGCAAGTCCAACCCAGAACAAAGTCCATCCAGTCCTCTCTCTCCATCTGGGTGATGTTTCATTTTGTTCTATTCATTCTTCCTAGCTCCTTTTGTTTTTTAAATTCTGGACTCTCTTGGTCCTTAATATAAAACTTTCTGGGCTGCTTCTATGTTTTCTTGTTCTTATGTATCCCATTCTGCATTTCCTGTATGAAACGCCATGTCCCAGGTATGCATTCGTGGGCTGGCCTTCAGCTACACCTGCCTGGGCGTGTTGAAATTACTGATAAGAAAGACCAAGCCATTTGGCAACTCTGGAACACTCTAGTTCATACTAGTGTAAATGGGCTTAGGAGTTCCATGAAAGTCTTCCTTTTTTGTATTTTTACTTTTGTCTCAAAAAAATGGCATAAACATTTCCTGAAGATATTCTTATTGTAAATGATTTTTAAAAATACAGAAGTATTTAAAGTAAGCTGTAAAAAAAAATATCTGCTATCCCTTTTCCCAACATTCTTCCTATTAATTCCATTTGCTACTTCCCAAGTGGGATTTGCATCTCTAATACATTTTTTTTTTTGCCGTCTTTCTCTTGCCCTTCCCCCCTCCCTCTTATTCTTTTTAATCACTGCAGAGGATGCCATAATATAGACGTATCATTATGTAATCAATTTTGTACTCTTTTTTTTTTCTGTAATTAATAATGTTGCAGCAGACTGTGTTACCTGTAGATTTTTCTCCATATGTGAATGTACTTCTTTAGGTTAGATTCAAAGAAGCAGTATCCTGGGCAAATGCATTTAAATTTTCGGAAAATGTCTTCCGGCGCCCTTTCTCCCCACCCCCACCCACCTCTAACCATGTTGCTCTAGAACTCCCTGTTCTGGTTTGACTAGTCTTCCTAGCTTCAGGAATGAGGTGCCCAGGGTGCTGGGGGTTGGGTGGGCAATTTGGCAACCACTGCTGGCATATTCCCGTAGAAGCCTTGAAAATGTGACAAAAGCAAAGGATCTCAGGAGAAGCACCAATACCTGTGTTCTGGAGAGCAGAAATCTAAAATTCTGGGCTTTGAAGGAGGACACAACACCTGCTATACCCGCTCAGTTTCTTTAAATGGATATTAACTTCTTCTAAGTCTTTACCCAAGTGATATAAATTTCATATATTCTAGAGTTGGCCTTGATTTTTCTAAACCTGACACCAAAACTAGAAACAGCAAAACATAATGAATTGATTTGACTAAAAGGAAATTTATAAAAACTTTCTGAAGGCAAGAGAAACCAACATAAACAAAAATTTAAGGTTTAAAAAAAACCTGAGACAATATAGTTAATATATTTATGTAATATACAATAGGCCTATGTAAGATCCCATATATGTACATATAAAGAATTATTATAATCAGAAAAAGACAAACTCTCCAGTAGGAACATGGGCAAGAGGTCATGGTTAAGCAATTTACCAAAGAGGAAAATACGAAGAACTATAAGTATTTAAATATAAATTGGTATAATATTTCTGGAGCTCATCAGCCTTAGGTAATAAACCATGTGTATTAAAAATGTTTTTACTCCCTTATGATGTAGGAAAATGTTAGAGTTTCAAGCTGATGGCCAAGAAAGAATTCTTGAGGTGTTTTTGATGCAAACGTGGTTTTATTAAACCCCAGGGACAGAACCGGTGGGCAGAAAGAGCTGCACTGTGGTCATGAGGAGTGGCCCATTATATACTTTCAAGTTGGGAGTGGGTTAGGGGTAGCCTAAGTCTCTTTGGAAGCAAGGTTTCCAGGACCTTGAGGGGGCTAGCTATTGTTGGGAAAAGGTCATTTAGTACTGCCTAATAAAACCTGAGTCATGAGACCCTTCAGATGTATATCGGTGGGTCATATACTTGGGGGATGATTGCCAATACATACCTTGGGGGGTTTAGAGACAAAGGAAGTTTCCAAAGGAATTTTTATATGTTAAAATAGACTTACAGGATCCTAGGAGGCAGGGAGGGAGGTTTCCGGGCTAGGATTGCCTTTTGCCCTTAGCAGAGTATCAACATCTTGGCAGTTGAATCCAGAGAGGAATGTCCCCTCTGCCTGTTTCAAGGACTTGTCAATGGACTGTAGGTAGTAAGGAAATTTAATAATTTTTCCTGCCTTTTTTTCCCACATCACCTTTGACCCAGAAATTCTACTTCTTAGAATTTATCCTAAGGAAATAATGATGGATTTGCACAATGGTTCAATTTATAGATATTAATTTCAGGCTTATTTATAATATTTTAAAAGTGGGATTGGGACACCTGGGTGGCTCAGTTGGTTAAGCAGCTGCCTTCGGCTCAGGTCATGATCCCAGCGTCTTGGGATCGAGTCCCACATCGGGCTCCTTGCTTGGCAGGGAGCCTGCTTCTCCCTCTGCCTCTGCCTGCCACTCTGTCTGCCTGTGCTCGTTCGCTCTCTCTCCCTCTCTCTGTGACAAATAAATAAAATCTTAAAAAAAAAAAGTGGGATAAATTCTACCAGAGAGAAGTGATCCATGAATCATGGTACAAGAAGATTATTGTAATGGATTCGTAGAATGTCATTGATGTTGTAGAAATGATAAGCAGGCAAAGATCTCATGCTATACTGTTAAGTGAAAAAAAAAAAAATTAAATTCTGAAGCATCATGCATGTTGTGATGCCCCTGCTTTGTGTTCCCTAAAATATGCTTATTTGTGGTGGAAAAGGCCAAAACCTTAATAGCAGTTATCTGGTTTGGGGGGATTATGACTGATTTTATTATTTTTGCTTGTCTATAGTTCTTAATTATTTCATGTATTATGAAAATTTATTTTTGAGGAACTTCATATTTTGTCATGTACCATTCTTTTTTTTTTTTTTTTTTAAGATTTTATTTATTTGAGAGAGAGCATAAGCAGGGGGAGGGGCAGAGGGAGACAGAGAGCCCGATGCGGGGTTTGGCAGAGAGCCCGATTCGGGGCTGGATCCCAGGACCCTAAGATCATGACCTGAGTCGATGGCAGACACTTAACTGACTGAGTCACGTAGGTGCTCAAGTCCTATTTCTAATTCATTGATCTTTCTTCATCTCTTTATACCTACATATTAAAGCATTACTACCCTTTTTGTAGAGTTTCCCATTTTTGGGCTCACTTTCTGGGAATCTTTAGTGAGTAGAGGTGCTAAGTCTTGCCTTAAAAATATGAAACAACAGGGACACCTCGGTGGCTCAGTCAGTTAAATGTCTGGCTCAGGTCATGATCTCAGGGTCGTAAGATGGAGCCCCATTTTGGGCTCTGTGTTCTCCCTTTCCTGCACACATTTTCTCTCTCTCTCTCTCTCTCAAAAACAAAAATGGAAGAACAGACTTAGAAGTAAGAAAATAAAATACCTCAAACTTTTGTAATAAAATTTTATTATGATTTAATTTTTAAATTAAATTATGAAATACTTTTAAATATTTAATTTTGAGAATATTTCTGGCTCATTTTTTAAAAAAGATTTTATTTATTTATTTGACAGAGAGATCACAAGTAGGCAGAGAGGCAGGCAGAGAGAGAGGGGGAAGCAGGCTCCCCACCGACCAGAGAGCCTGATTTGACACAGAGAGAGAGCACAAGCAGGGGGAGTGGCAGAGGGAGAGCAAGAAGCAGACTCCTCGCTGAGCAGGGAGCCTGATGTGGGGCTCCATCCCAGGACCCCGGGATCATGACCCAAGCCAAAGGCAGATGGTTAACTCACTGAGCCACCCAAGTGCCCCTCATGCAGTGTATTTTTAATTCATTTGATCTTTAGTTCACCTTATTTTACTCAAAAAAATTTTCTGCCAATTAAAGTGGAATGCTCCTTTGGTAACAGTATTACTCAGATACTCTGAACATGATGATTTGCTTCATGCCTGATTCTCATCTTTGATCACAGCTGCAGAACATGGTTTCCAGTGAGGAAGCCATGGATTTGCCTAATCAAGTCTTCCAAAGAAGTGCCGTACCCATGTAGATGAATAGTCCGTTTAAATTAGTTTATCACCGAGGGGTGCCTGTGTGGCTCAGTTGGTTAAGCGGCTGCCTTCGGCTCAGGTCATGATCCCAGCGTCCTGGGATCGAGTCCCACATCAGGCTCCTTGCTCGGCAGGGATCCTGCTTCTCCCTCTGCCTCTGCCTGCCACTCTGTCTGCCTTTGCTCACTCCCTCTCTCTCTCTCTCCCTCTCTGACAAAAATAAATAAATAAAATCTTTAAAAAATATATTGTTAAATTAGTTTATCACCGTGAGCTTGGTGAAACTAGTGGATAGTTCAGCTAACTAAGCACAGGAGGATGGTTGGATATTCACTTATTCCTTCATTCAACAAGATTTTATTTATTTTTTAGATTTTTATTTTTATTTTAGAGGATACATGAGCATGCAGGGTGGGGCATGGTGGGGAAGGACAGAGGGAGAGGGAGAGAGAGTCTTAAGCAGACTCCATGCTGAGCATGGAGCCCGACATGTGGCTCGGTCCCATGACCCTGCTGTCACGATCTGGGCCTAAACCAAGAGTGAGAGTCTTAACTGACTGGGCCACACAGGGACCCCCAACAATCTTCTGTATTGTGCCTACCATGTGCCAGGCTCCATGCAGCTGCCTGTCCCTATTCCTTTCTTCCTTCATGCCTACCATGTGCTGAGCACGGTGTAGACTATGACAAGATAACCTGGAGAGAGGCAAATTTGTTGTCGGCCCCCACAGGCCTTGCAGCAGGCAGAGACAAAGACGTGCGTATAGCTGCATGGGAGAAGTTACGCTGGAGGACAGTGGAGGGGAAAAGAATATAATCAGAAAGGGCTTATAGAGGGAGGAGTCTCACTGAGTCATGAAAGGTGAGGAAGTGTTCATCATATAAGGGAATTCATCGCTCTGGCAGCAACACGGGAGACAGGACAGAAGCTCTGGACTGGGGTGAGGGGACCATGGGAGTGGCGGATGATAGGACCCTAGACGAAGGGAATAGCAGTGAAGGAAGAGAGACAAGAACAGACATAATACGTAAAAAAGAAACAGAAATACAGTCTTGATGCCTGGCTCTGAGTTCCAAAAGAAAAGGGGCAAGGGAGACTCCTGAGTCAGGAGGCCTTGGAAGTCACGTGGAAGGGTGGGTACTGGCACTGTCCCTGGCCACAGGACAGGCTTGGGAGGGATGAACAAACAGCCGAAGGCACCTGCAAGCCCCTGACTGAGTGTATACAGGGCTGAGGGCTGGAGAGGAGTAGGGGGGAGTCGACCAGAAATCAATGTGAGAGGGGCGCCTGGGTGGCTCAGTTGGTTGAGCGACTGCCTTCAGGTCAGGTCATGATCCTGGAATCCCGGGATTGAGTCCTGCATCAGGCTCCCAGCTCCAGGGAGAGTCTGCATCTCTCTCTGACCTTCTCCTCACTCATGCTCTCTCTCACTGTTTCTCTCTCAAACAAATAAATAAAATCTTAAAAAAAAAAAAAAAGAAATCAATGTGAGAGTCATCTGTATCTAAGAGGCACACTTAAATGACAGCCAGAAAAAAGCCTGTTTTAGACCCTTAGATGCTCATTTTAATAAATTAGCATATTGACAGAGCTACTTTCTTTCCCATTATTTCAGATTATTTATCCCATAAAGGAACATCGCCCACAGCAGATAATCACAGTGCTGCAACTTTGAATTCTATCACCGGGGGAGTTTGAAAGTGTAGAGTCCTGGATCCCACCCCTGGGGGGCTGATTCAGTAGGTAGGTGAGCCATAGACATGTTCTGCTCTCCAAATAGCCACTTTTCAGCCCCTGGCGGTGGCGGGGGAGGGGGTACCTTGTGACAGCTTCTGGCCAATAGCACTGTGAATAGATAGATGGGCCAGGAGTCACCTTGACTGTCTTCTCCACCTGACACATCACCAGTGAGAGGCCTCGTCTCCCCGGTGGAGACACAGGAGAGAAACAGCCTGCCTTCCTGAACCCCTGCTTCGCATGTGTTTCCCTGGAGGACACTCAGAACCACAGTGGACTTGGCATGAGTGAGAAGTAAACTTTTCAAGGTTAAATCACTGAGCGTTTTGGGTGTGTCCGTTACCAGAGCCTAGCCAATCCTGACCAATACAGCCTGCCCTTCCGTGGGACCCAGAAGCCAGTTTTATAAACATACACCATCGCTGATCTTGCTGCCGTGGGTGACCACATTTTGCGATCAGCGACCAGAAAGACCTTTTGTGGTAGCCTAGGTCTGGTAGATAGATACCTTAGAATTTTCTTTAACATTAGCCCTTCCCCAAAGGAGGCTTGGCGAGCAAATGGTGTGCCCTCCGTTCAGAAATGTTAACAGCCTATGTCACTGAAGGAGGCATGATTCATCGGTATAATTAATGTGTTGATCATGGTTTGTTGAGCATTTCCTACGTGCCAGGCACAGTATTCAGTGTTTCAGCCTTGCAGGGTAGATAACGATTGTGCACAGGTAGGAAGTGGTAGGGTGGGATTTGAACCCAGTTTCGTCTAATTCCAAACTTGTGATTTTTTTATAGTTTTTTTTTTTTTTTTAGTAATCTCTACACCCAACATGGGACTTGAACTCGTGACCCCAAGATCAAGAGTTGCTGTTCCTCCAAGGGAGCCAGCCAGCTGCCCCTAATTTCAGACATGCACTTTGATTCCTATACTCTCATTTGCAAATTTTACTCCCCTAATCATATAGAGCTGGGGTCCTACAGCTGAGGGTGACCTTAGTGTCCCGACCAGAATGACTTGCAAAGGTGGTGGTCTTACTGAAGGTTGTGTGATATTAAACAGTAAAAAATTTCTTAAACTTATTCTATAATTTTCAGCTAAGCATTTTCAGGCTTCAAGGACAGCTATCTAGCATACTTCCAATTTTCCTAGCAATAAGTAGAGATTTTCCATTTCCTTTTTTTTTTTTAAAGATTTTATTTATTTATTTGACAGACAGAGATCGCAAGTGGGCAGAGCCAGGCAGAGAGAGAGGAGGTAGCAGGCTCCCCACTGAGCAGAGAGCCCGATGCGGGGGCTCGATCCCAGGACCCCAGGATCATGACCCGAGCCGAAGGCAGAGGCTTTTTTTTTTTTTAAAGATTTTATTTATTTATTTATTTGATAGACAGAGATCACAAGTAGGCAGAGAGGCAGAGAGAGAGAGGAGGAAGCAGGCTGTCCGCAGAGCAGAGAGCCCGATGCGGGGCTCGATCCCACGACCCTGGGATCATGACCCGAGCCGAAGGCAGCGGCTTTAACCCACTGAGCCACCCAGGTGTCCCCAAGATTTTCCATTTCTAAGGGCCGTGAAGGAAGTTTGGTTTAGAGTTATATGATTCCGTCTCTGGGGATCCTAGACTCTAATGCATTTGCATATCAATACACCAAACTGATAGCACAAATTACTTGTAATAAAATCCTTTGCAAACTTCTATGCATTGACCATATGTCAAAAACTCTAAAAAATAATCTCTACAGAGAAAAACAAATATCGTATGATCTTACATCTATGTGGTTTCTAAAAATGCCACAGTCCTGGAAATGGAAAGTAGATAGTACAGGTTGCCGGGCGTTGGGAGGGTGAGGGTGGGGGACAGGAGATGTAGGTCAAAGGGTACAGACTTTCGGTTGTAAGATGAATAGATCCTGGGTATCTAATGTACAGCGCGGTGACTGTAGTTTATAGTTACAGTAGCGTATTGTATACTCGAAAGCTGCTAAGAGAGTAGATCTTAAATGTTCTCACCACACACCTCTAGAAAAGGTAATTATGTGGGGTGATGAACCGTAGTGCAGTAAACATTTCACAGTATGTACGAGTATCAAGTCATCTCACTCTACACCTTAAATGTAATACCGTGTTATGTGTCAGTTACCTTTCAGTAAAGCAAAAAAAAAAAAGGAAAAAGTCTGCAGATCCACAGTCTGGGTAGTAGTACATCCTCTCTTGATTCTCAGCATCTCAGTGTCCTCGGATAGGTCAGACGCAGAGAGAATAGGTGTGACCCGCTCAAGACCAGAGCTCAGCTAATCAGTGGATGGCAATGCAGGACGCGAGAATGTTTAACAACAGAGCCACTGATAACAGTAACGAAAATACTTCAAACTTCTCAGTAAAAGAAACTATTGTCCCAGCAGATCATGGATGGGCTGGGGTTTTGTTGTTGTTGTTGTTCTTTTAAATATTTTATTTATTTGTTTTTGAGAGAGAGAGTGATACTGTGAGCATGAGTTATGGGGCGTGGGGGCAGAGGGAGAAGCAGACTCCCCGCTGAGCAGGAAGCCCGAGGAGCAGAGGCTCCATCCCAGGACTCCGTGATGATGACCTGAGCAGAAGGCAGATGCCCAACCAGCTGACCTGCCCAGGCGCCGCCTAGGTGTGCTTCTGTTAAACGTCTAACCCTGTGATAGAGTCAGATGTTAGATGTGCATTCAAAAGGGCTTTTTCTTACCAAATAGAAAACCTTGTTGCAAAACCTTATCTACAGTCTACAACAGTTAGTAATCTTGTTAGAAACCTTAACAAAAACATTGTCTGGGCCAATTTTCCCCTTTCACTTCCCTTCAGAAATGGGTAGCATAGAGGGAGACGTTACCCTGGGATCCCATGACTGGGAAAGTGATCTACCCCACTATGGCCAAAAAGGTTGGTTGGCTGGCTGATAGAATTTAGTGGCAAGCCTCAGAGCACTTGAAAATTACAATGATTACAGGCAAGCTCATGAGATCTCTCCAAGCATGATTTGCTCAGGTCCCATTTTCAAAGGAGCCTGGAAGAACAATGTCCCTGCAGTTCCAAAGTCCCCCCATCCAAGAACCCAGTGCCTTGCCTGCTGTGGGGAGCCACAGAGGAAGGAATTTACCCCGGGTGGAAAGTTCACTGAACATACTGCGCTGACTATTTGAAAATTACTTGTTCCAAAAGTCCTTCAGAAACCAGTAATCCTATTAGCTTGGCTTCTGGAACAGTTACCTACCTGCAGCAAAAAGTAATTACAACTGTCAGCCAGCAAATAATTGCTCTGGTGTCTAAATGAATGGGGAATCTTCTCTGGAAGGAATTATTGTTCCTAAATGAGTCAGCTCAGCCTTCGTCTCTGCTTTGGTTGCTGACAAACTGGGCCATCTGCCTACACCAGGAAGGAAAGGTGAAAGGGGTTAGGGAGCTTTAATTGGTGGAAATGGGCAGCTGAGGGACTACGCAAAGCTTATCACCTGAAGGGCTCTTCTGAGCGTGTGAGCCTTTCCTGAAGACAAAGACACCCAAGGGGGGGTTCAGGTCGGAGGATCTGGCCACTGGCTGCATCACAAAACCTCAGAAGCTCCCACCTTTTCCTCCCCTTCTTCCCCTGTGCTAAGTATATACAAGGGTGTCCAGTAGACAGGAGTCCCTGTGCCCACAGCTGAGTAATAATGTCAAGAGTTGTCACGATAGACCTTTTGCAAAGGAATGAATGGGAAGGGTTGGCAAGGGCAGGGAGTCTGTAAAGAGAAAAAAATTCCAGTAAATTGGAGCAAGGCCTTTCCAGCAAGAGTCAAAGGCCCTAATACTCAGGACTCCTAAAGGACCTCACTTTCATCTCCTGAAAAGCCAGACCTACTTTGGTTGGAATCCTCCCCCCCACCCCCACTAACAGCTGGAAGAAGTGAGAGACAGCAGAGCCTCCCCTAGACTGGGAGAAGATGGGGGTTCTGGCCCAGCCATGCCCTGAGCCAGCTGCACCATTTTGGGTCAGCTCCTGGATTTTTCAGGCCCCCTCATGTAGTCATGCATGAAATGAAAGGAGCAGTTACTGTCACAGGCTCTCTAGCTTGGAAATCCTCGTGTAGGTTTGGGGCACAGTTGAGCCATGTGGTCTGAACATGGGGAGAATGCTGCAAGCAGACTCCTTTAGGGATGAGGGTTTTGAGGAACTCTCAGGAGCTTAACTGAAAGTTTGTTTTTTTTTTTAAGATTTTATTTATTTATTTGACACAGAGAGAGAGAGAGATCACAAGTAGGCAGAGAGGCAGGCAAAGAGAGAGGAGGAAGCAGGCTCCTCACTGAGCAGAGAGCCCAATGTGGGGCTCCATCTCAGGACCCTGGGATCACGACCTGAGCCGAAGGCAGAGGCTTTAACTCACTGAGCCACCCAGGCACCCCTGAAAGGTTTTTAAAAGACTCCTGTGTGCCGAGGACCAAAGGGCATGGTTAAGCCCTGTGGGAACTTAAGATAAATTACTGCCAATTTGGGAGGGAGGAGATTGTCAGGTAGGGGGACTGGCTCCTTGGTCACTCTGTGCCTACAGGCTGCGATCTTGTGCTAGTGACCAAACTTGCCTGACCTTGACATTATCCATTATCCTCTGCAAAAGAAGATAAAGCGGGAGCAGTAAATTTTTGAGCACTGTGGTCGGGAGGGAGGAGCCCCGCTTGCTGAGCCCCTGGCTTCCTGCCTGGTCTTCCATCTCAGTAACCCGTAATGTGGCATCCCCAAGCTGCCTGCAGAAATCACAGACCATCGTGTGCTTACCTTGCTGTGCACCCACCTGGCTTTTGTTCTCTCTTCAGCTCCAAGTCAAATATTAATACTGACTCATACTATTAAACACCTAACTTACCTGTGGACGCATTTACGTCTTAAAGACCAACGCTATCGGTTAGAATGTATTGCTAAGAGGATGAATTCTTCCGTAAATAATTATGCCCGAGGTTAGTTGCATAAGTAACAATAACTGAGCAAATACCAGAGATAATTATTTGCTGATTATTAATTCAGTGTATTTTCTCTCTCCACCTTAGATTTACTTTACTATCATGTCTTTGAAACATGTTAATGAAAGACGTATATTTAACATGCATTAAAGATGTCATTTGACTTCTAGTGCATTGCTTAACTGCTTATCAACTATAATGTTTGTTTGTTTGTTTTTATTTAACAGACGGAGATCACAAGCAGGCAGAGAGGCAGGCAGACAGAGAGAGGAAGAGAAGCAGGCTTCCCGCTGAGTGGAGAGCCTGGTGCAGGGCTCGATCCCAGGACCCTGGGATCATGACCCGAGCCGAAGGCAGAGGCTTTAACCTACTGAGCCACCCGGGTGCCCCAACTATAATGTTTTTGTAAATAATTTTTGATACAAAGATCAGGGAAAGAATTCATCTGTTTTGTTTTTTTTTTTTTAGAGAGCATTTTGTTCAAAATATTTTGCTGGCAAATTCTGACCTCATAATCTCCCACCTGCTTAGATAGGTTTTGTTTTGAATGTCCCACTCCACATTCATTCTGTAGGCATTCCAGAGCTGCTCTTTGCTGAGCCTTGGAGCTATAGCAATTGAGGGTAAGCACTTGAATGTTTTCTGTTTTTATTTCTCCTTGGAGAGCTCTTCTTTTTTCAAGATTTTAAACTCTAGGCAGGCAACTCTCCAGTTGACATTTCTAGCCCTGTAGACCTCCAGGCGCACATCTCCACTCGGGTATTCTGCCATCTAAAACCAAACTCTTCCTCTGGGCTGGTCTTAGTATGCCAGGCATCTTCTGCTGGGCCTGAAGTGTGTGTGGGGAGAGCGCGGGGGAGGTGTGCGTTCTAGGTTGGAGAGCGGCGGAGAATTGGGAATAAAAGTGGTGTGGTGGCGCCACCGTCAGGCTCCTTTGAGTACTGCAGGCAGGAGGAGAAAACCAAAGCAGTTAAACCTTGTGTTGGGGGGTGGGGGGTGGGAATGAAACAGCGGGATGACGTCAGTGTGCAGAATGGCCTGGAAGGAGACTGGAAGTAGGGGAATCAGCCGGGAGGATGCTTTAAAGTTGCAAGTACAGTGTGACGATAGTATTGGTTAAATGGCAGACCATTTCGATCCTTTTGGAGGAGAGGGTCATGGACCGTTTCAGGATAGAACGAAAGCTATGGGTTTTCTCCCCAGAAAACTAAGCACAAGTGCAGCAAGTATTATGTGTAATTTTGCAGGCGGTCCATGGGTCGCAGTGGGTGATGAGACAGGTGGATTTGGGATCCACAAAGGAAATAGGAATAGCACAGTGTAGCTGGTGGAAGTCAGTAGGGAGACTTGGGAAAGGAAGTAGTTCAAGGAAGAAGAGAACAATGTGGAGATGTGCTTTGGGTAGGGCAGTGTGTCTGGAGCTGTGTGAGTAGCGGCCCGCAGCGTGGCTGGAGGGGAAACCTGAGTCATTTGATCTGACTGCATGAGTTTTCCTTTTTTTTTTTTTTTTTTAAAGATTTTATTTATTTGACAGACAGAGATTACACAAGTAGGCAGAGAGTCAGGCAGAGAGGGGAGGGGAGAAGCAGGCTCCCCGCTAAGCAGAGAGCCCAATGCGGGACTCGATCCCAGGACTCTGGGATCATGACCCGGGCCAAAGGCAGCGGCTTAACCCACTGAGCCACCCAGGTGCCCTGAGTTTTCCTTTTGAAGGGTGGCCTGGCTGACTCAATCAGTGGAGCATATGACTCTTGAATTCAGGGTTGTAAGACTGAGCCCCACGTTGGGTGTGGAGGTTACTTTAAAAAAATCTTAAAAAAAAAAAGACTTTTCCTTTCAAAGCAAGTGAGCTCCTTGAGTTAACAAAGCAGCAGAAGGCATTCAAGTATTTCCCAATAGAAATAATGGGAGCCATAAATATGCCAGTAATATTCCTAGAGCAGTTTGGGATTGCTCTCATAAAAAAAAAAAAAATACATGAAGGAACAGACATTAGATAAATTCCAGTAAATCATTTCATTAATATTCATTATAAAACTTTAAAAGAGTAAGCATAAGTTGTAAGAATCAAGATCAGGAGAGAAGCTGACCATTTAAAATTATAGTTATTGGGACGCCTGGGTGGCTCAGTTGGTTGGGCGGCTGCCTTCGGCTCAGGTCATGATCCCAGCGTCCTGGGATCGAGTCCCACATCGGGCTCCTTGCTCGGCAGGGAGCCTGCTCCTCCCTCTGCCTCTGCCTGCCTCTCTGTCTGCCTGTGCTCGCTCTCTCTCTCTAACTAATAAATTTTAAAAAAAAATCTTAAAATTATAGTTATTAAAGTAAGCTTCAGATAAATAGACACAACAAGATGTCTAAGCTTTTCGGGGCACCTGGGTGGCTCCGTGGGTTAGAGCCTCTGCCTTTGGCTCGGGTCATGGTCCCAGGGTCCTGGGATCGAGCCCCACTTCGGGCTCCCTGCTTCCTCCTCTGTCTCTCCCTCTGCCTGCCTCTCTGCCTACTTGTGATTTCTGTCTGTCAAATAAATAAATAAAATATTTTTAAAAAAGATGTCTAGACTTTTCAAAATCGTTTTCCTGGTGTGTGTATGCTGCAGTGGGAGCAGTGGGAGTGAAAGCACCACATCCCTCCTGTTCCAAGTTCTCTGCCAACATCATCCGCAGATGGCAGCTGATGCAACGGCACTTTTTGACCCCACAAGCTGCATTCAAATGGAAGCTCTTTGGGGTCTGATCTCCTAGGAGCCTATGTGTAGAAGTAGAGCCCTCTCCAGAAGAGATAAGGGGAAACCATGTTAGTTTCCAGAGCATCCAGGGCTTTCTTTGGTCCTGCTATAAAGGAAGTCATCACTCTGACATTTGGGTTTGGGGAATTCACCAGTTCTCCTGACTGGGGCCAAAATAACTCACCTATTCCAGAGACCAAGGTGGGGCCCAGCCCTGAATCTTCCCTCAGTCACCCTTCCCAAAGGGGTCTGGTGACCACTGAACAAGCCATGTGGAGCCTTGTGCGGGTCCAGGCTGGGACTGGCCACCCAGTACCCATGAGGCACCACAGAAGTGAGCACTGGTCATGAATTCCTCAGAACCTACACCCTCTATCCCCTCTAACCTGTGCTAGGTCTCCGCACCCAGCCTCTTCAGATAACCGGAAAATCGATGCTGTACAATGAATGATCGGAGTATTTCTAGAGACAGTGATGGATTTATCAAGGTAATTGTGTAGTTTTAGAGACCCCAGATACCCTGACTTTCCAGGGGCTACATAGCTTGGGATCTACTTGGAAGGTATGGTATAACAAGCCTGAGAGACCTCCACTCCCCCGAACTTTGCAGCAATGGGCATCTGTGCTTATTTATTTTCATGGCACTTGTCTCCTATTGGAAAACATCACATGACGGGAGAGAGGACTCGAGCCAAGGATCCCAGTGTCAGGTCCTATTAGCTGATGAACCATATTGTTGGGTGAACTCTGACCCTGTGTAGCCTTCCCTGATGTTGGGGAGATACACACCATCTCTCATCATTGAGGTGGGGTCAGACAATAAATCCACAAGGACTTTAGAAGTGTTATTTACAATAAAAGCTGAAGCCAAAAGCAGATTTTTCCCCCTAGGCCCCCCAAAACCAGATTTCTCCAGAAATGCCTTAGTTTGTTCAACTAGAGAAACCAGGGCTGGCTTGGTGGGGACTTGTCCTGGGTGAGGGGCTTCCTTAAATTAAGGAAGAATCATGAAGACAGGATTGAGAGCCAGAGAAGCCATCCTGAGCATCAGGTCAGAGGGTCAGGAAGGCTGTAAGCAGGAAACAGTTCGGGGAATAAGAAGTGAGAGGTCAGGCCAGACAGATGCTTTGTATGACAGACGAGTGAAGTGGGACCAGCCCTGTGACCCAGGAGGCAATGGTGTTGGGGGGGACCTGTTTTAACTGGCGGTGACCATGGGGGTGAGGGCAGATTGGCCAACTAAGATATGCCAGAACAGACTAACCAGGAAAACTAGAAAACTGGGGTTCTGTGATATTTTCCATATGGAAATCAAATCCCTAAAATTAAAGTTAGAAGTCTCCTCATGCTATGAGTATTTTGTATAACTTTGCAAAACACTGGTAAGTGCTTATGAGTTACGTGGCTGCCCCCAGCATTCCCAGCACAGGCTTCCTTCTGGTGCTCTGTATGGTCTGATCTCAAGTGGCCTGAGTAGCCGAGGGGATACCCAGCCCCTGGGCAGTGTCTTGTCCTCAGGCCCGATTTTTTTACTGTGAAGTTAACAAGCATTTCCTTCTTGCCTTCATCCTTACCTTTGAATGGTAAATCCTTAGTGCCAGACAAAAAATTTCCCTCTCTGTTGGCACATCTGAGATACCCATCGATTTCGGGTCCCAGGGCAGAGGGGATTGAGTTAGCAGCGAGAAGCCTGCACCCCCACCCTGCCCCGTGGTTGTGTGGTCACCGGGCGTCGCCGGGCCAGCCCCCTTGCTGGTGCGTAGTCTGGGCTCCCACCAAGCCCATTAGCTGCTTCTGTCGCCTTGCCCACAGCTTTCCCCCACTCCCCGATGCTCTTCTCACCCTTCTGTGATTATGGGAGCCCTTAATCGAGGCCCCCTCTACACTTTCTTCCCCTCAGCTTCACCTCCCTGTGAGTGTTCCAGCAGGGACTGTGTTCTGCGTGGGATGTCCCACCTGGAAATGACAGTGTTTCTAGCAGATTCAGAAAACCCTGAGGGATGGTGCCAGGCATCTTGTTAGAGCTTACCAAAAGAAACATGGAAAGAAATCAGACACATGGACACCTTGCCTTGGTGCAAAGCAGAACCGTCACTTCTGGCAGTTGCAAAAGTTCGTAGGATGATAGGATGTGGCAGGATTTCAAATCTCGGCTGCTTCTTGCTAAGACACTGAATCCTAGAGGTTTTTGTTTTGAGCTCTGTGGACAAAGATGGTTCACTACGACTTTGACGGTTACTCAGGGATGGAGATGGGATTTTCCTGAGCATTCTGACTCTGAAAGATTTTCTGGAAGGTTTTTCACAAGCCTACCAGCCTGGCATCCAGTGTCTCTGGCTGGCCTATTAGAGTTGCTGATTTAGCCTTCTCTCTTTATGACATGATCCTGTTTAAAAGCAAAACTCCCCTTCATGTGATTGCTTAGCGTCTCATGCCATGTTACATAAAGTTTTACAGCAATTGAAAAACTAATGAATAGCACCCCAGGCAGTAAATAAATCACAAAGTTCATTAATTCAAACCGAGCTTCAATTTGTAGAGCACTACAGCACAGTGTAAAATAACATTACCTACAGTGTTAAGAATGGGAAAGTGGGAATTAATTTTATTTTAATTTTTAATGCACTTTTGACTGCTTGAAAAAGATGTTAAACATTAACAGAATTTAAAATATACACTGGCATTTATTAAACCACTGATTCATGAACAAATTAAGCACTGCATGTTTTTTGAGTATTAAAGATTCAATAGTGATAATTAACTTGAATGTCACAGAGGAAACCGTTTTTAGCCTATTTTGCAGGACCCTCCTATAGATTCTGCAACCCCCATGCTGAAGGTCGTGGAAGATTGCAATCAGCTGCTTGGTTATCTGAAAAGAGGTGGAAAGACATTCTGCTTTTGTTTGTTCTGATCAATCAGTTCACCAAACATGTGGGAACCGTGAGAAATCAGCGATGAATTTGCACCCTCAACACCACCGTCCAGTCTCCCGGGGAAAGCTCTATTTCTCAGGTTGAGGCAAATCCAGCAGCATCTCGAAGGTTCGGTCCATGGCATGAACATCACTGATGATGCAGAATCAGGAACGGTCCTGGGCGTGTTGCTCTGTCTGAATGACCATCACCGGCAGGGGACCTTTCACCGCTGAGGTCTTAGAATTTGAGGGATCTGACTTGAATTTTGATTCTTTCAACACAAAACCTAATAAGCAGGAAGCTGGGGTGATTTTTCTTTCCTTTTTTTTTTTTTTTAAGATTTAATTTATTTATTAGTTAGAGAGAGAGAGAGAGCAAGCACAGGCAGACAGAGAGGCAGGCAGAGGCAGAGGGAGGAGCAGGCTCCCTGCCGAGCAAGGAGCCCGATGTGGGACTCGATCCCAGGACGCTGGGATCATGACCTGAGCCGAAGGCAGCCGCTTAACCAACTGAGCCACCCAGGCGTCCCTCCTTTTTTTTTTTTTTAAGATTTTATTTATTTATTTGACAGAAAGAGATCACAAGTAGGCAGAGAGGCAGGCAGAGAAAGAGGAGGAAGCAGGCTCCCTGCCGAGCAGAGAGCCCAAAACGGGGCTCCATCCCAGGACCCTGGGATCATGACCTGAGCTGAAGGCAGAGGCTTTAACCCACTGAGCCACCAATGTGCCCTGAGCTGGGGTGATTTTTCACTAAAAGGAATGAGTTGTCATTCTAGGGGCCGAATTCCTTGATAAACCAATCAAGAACGAAAGCAACATACTGTAGACTGTTGTGTTTTTTTTTTCCCCCTAGCTGTAAAAGTGGATTTAGCTGAGGGATTCCATTAGGCTGGTATTGAAATTACGCATACGATTCCAAGTTGCTAGAAAAAGAATTTATTATCTTTGAAATTGGTCAGTGTATTTGTTTACTCTAAGGGCCTTTTGGCTTAAATGATCTATTTAATCTTACACTGATCAAATTGAGGGAGGATTGCCAAGTATCCACTAAACACATCCATAAATTCTATCAGGTAATCATTACTTACTTAGGTTCATAATTTCTCTGCAAATGAATAACTTCTGGTCAAGACTGTAACACACCTCACATCTGTGGCCTCTTTGCCGCCACACTCTGTAGAGACGCTTTGGCTCATAGGCTGCAATTATTTATGTAAGAAATTCATAATCAGAAATCAAAATGTATTTCAATGATCCTCAAATACATAAATTTGGGGCTGAAGTGTGCTTTGGGAAATGACTTTTCTCACACTTATAAGGAGGAGCAATGAATAGGTATAGATTTGTCAAGTCCCTATGTCATGCACCTGAAAGTAACATAACATTGTACGTCCACTACAATAACAACATTAAAAAAAGACAATAATTTTTTTCTTCTTTCTACAAAGGTAAAAATATTCATTATGTATTATTCATAAAACTGTAAAGCTGAATGTGTGTATTTCCCCCAACTCCACTACTCAGAGGTTATCTTGTTTACTTTGGGATACCTGAACTTTGTTTTTCAAATATGCATATGCACTTGGTCACACTAGCCTATTGTTTTAAAGCCTGTTAAGAAACATGTCACGTATAGGGCGGCTGGGTGGCTCAGTTGGTTGGGTGTCTGACTCTTGGTTTTTGCTCAGGTCATGATCTCATGGTTGTGAGATGGAGCCCTCAAGTTGGGCTGGGTGCGCAGCAGGGAGTCTGCTTGGGATTCTCTCTCTCCCTCTCCCTCTCTTCCTCCCTCTACTTACATACCCATGGGAGTGCTCCCCCCGCTAAAATAAATAAGTAAATCTTGAAAAACAGAAACATGTCATGTATCATGACAGCTTTCCACGTTAACACATACAAACCAATTTTATCACTTTTAAGGCTGCATAATATTGTACTATACTGACCTTCCGTTTGTTTCCAGTTTTTCTTTATTTGTTATGGGCCAAAATCTGTTTTCCCAAAACAGGCGCCCCAAGATTTAATTTTTTTAGGTAATCTTGATATCCAATGTGAGGCTCAAATTTATAACACTGAGATCAAGAGTTCCATGTTCTACCAATGGAGCCAAACAGATGCCCTGGATGATCTAGTTTTTGTTTTTTTTTTTAATTTGTTGCTTTGCGTTTTATATTTGTTTTTGAGAGTTGTCTATAGTCCAGAAGTTTTAAATTTTAGTTTAGTAAAATTTATCATTAAAAAAAAGATTTTAGGGATGCCTGGGTGGCTCAGTTGGTTGAGCAGCTGCCTTCGGCTCGGGTCATGATCCCAGCGTCCTGGGATCGAGTCCCACATCGGGCTCCTTGCTCGGCGGGGAGCCTGCTTCTCCCTCTGCCTCTGCCTGCCACTCTGTCTGCCTGTGCTCGCTCTCTCTCTCTAATAAATAAATAAAATCTTTTTTAAAAAAAAGATTTTATTCATTTATTTGAGAGAGGGAGAGAGCCAGAGAGAAAGCACAACCAGAGGGGAGTGGCAGAGGCAGAAGCAGACTCCCTGCTAAACAGGGAGCCCGCTGTGGGACTCGATCCCAGGACCCTGCAATCATGACCTGAGCTGAAGGCAGCCATTTAATCAACTGAGCCATCCAGGTGCCCCTCTAACAACATTTTTAAAGAATTTCTAGCTTTGGGGCGCCTCGGTGGCTCAGTGGGTTAAAACCTCTGCCTTCAGCTCGGGTCATGATCCCAGGGTCCTGGAATTGAGCCCCGCATCTTGCTTCCTGCTTCCTCCTCTCTTTCTCTGCCTGCCTCTCTGCCTACTTGTGATCTCTGTCTGTCAAATAAATAAATAAAATCTTTAGAAAAGTAAATAAATATAATACATACATTTTCTTCTCAGAGTTGCATGTTTTTTAACTATTTAATTTTTGATCCAACTATAGTTTATTTGATATTAAGGAGAACTAGGGATATAATTTTTCTTCCAAATTAAAGTTTATTTCAAGATCATTTATTGAATAATCCGTATTCCATTCATTGATCTGAAATACTATGCTTGCGAGAGACCAGATTCTGTTTCTATAATCTCTCTTGTGTTTTATCATGTCCACCGGGTTCTAAGCCAGTGACATGCTCTTCAAATTACTATGGATTATTAAATCAATGTGTTTCACATCTGGTAAGGCAAATTTACTTGATTGATTTAATTTAAATGGTTCTCAAGTCTTATAAGGTTATACACCAGTTTGACTGTGATGAAGGAGAGTGTTGCTACTACTGATTGAGTCTTTACTTTCATCTCTGCTGCACCCAAACCGAGAAAACCTTTCACTGTCCCATCATATCATCTTATGAAGGTTACCTGCTAATGTGTGTTTCCCCTTCTGGATCATGAGGTCCTCGCGGGTGTCTTAGGTGAGGTTTATGTCACTTGGAGATGACATTGCACCACCCGTGGAGAGCACAGCACTTAGCGTACATTTGAAAGGTGTTAATACCTTTTCTGTTTTTTTTTTTTTTAATAAAAAATGAGGGGGCGCCTGGGTGGCTCAGTGGGTTAAAGCCTCTGCCTTCGGCTCAGGTCATGATCTCAGGGTCCTGGGATCAAGCCCCGCATCGGGCTCTCTGCTCAGCAGGGAGCCTACTTTCTCCTCTCTCTCTGCCTGCCTCTCTGCCTACTTGTGATCTCTGTCTGTCAAATAAAAATAAAATCTTAAAAAATTTTTTTAAAATAAGTTAAAGAAAACCCTGGAAAAATAAATACAACAACCTCGATCCTTCTACCTAATTCAGGAGAGTGGTTAACTCTGGGGAGAGGGTGGATGGGCTGTGGGTTTGGATTTGGGGAGAGACCCATGGAAACCTCAATTTTATCCACAGCATTGTATTTCTTTTCTTTGAGTAAGAGTTTTTCTGCCTAGGGACTACTGACATTTGGAGCCAGATACTTCTTTGTTGTGAGGAGCTGCCCTGATCACTGTAGGATGTTTAATAACACCCTTGGCTTTTATCCACAAGATGCCTGTCTCCCTAGTTGTGACAATCAAAAACACCTCCAGACGTTGCCAGATGTCTCCTGGGGAGAAGAGTTGCCCCTCCTCCCCACCTCAAGAGCCACTGATTTATAATAAAAAACAAGCCTAAATAGAGCAACTTAAGAAACAGGAAGAAAATGTGATCCCATGCTAAATTAGAGGTGGGGGGTTAGCACATGATTATTTGCTATATTATTCTGTATCTTTAAACCCTTCTGAGAGACTCAAAAGGAAGTCTTCCTCCTCGTCCTCCTCCTCCTCCTTCTTCTTTTTTTTGTAAGATCCAAATCTTTTAGCTTGCTGATGATTGAAAGTGATGTTTCCCATTAACGGCTATGTCTGTCCCACCACAGGCTGGATACACCCTCATGAAACCAAGCCCCGGGGATGCTGCTCTTTGATCCGCAACTTCACAGGCTTGTCTTACAGAGATCTTAGGTAATTCATCCTCAGTATTGATTGCTGTGTGCTGGCTTAGTTAATTGCTCCTTCCTTTTTTTTTTTTTTTAAGATTTTATTTATTTGACACACAGAGAGAGAATACAACAGAGGGAGTGGGAGGGGGAGAAGGAGGCTTCCTGCTTAGCAGAAAGCCCAACTCGGGGCTTGATCCCAAGACGTTGGAATCATGACCTAAGCCAAAGGCAAAGGCTTAACCCACTGAGCCACCCAGGCGCCCCTTTAATTGCTCCTTTCTGATTTCCAGTGATCCCTAACACCCTCTTTCATACTCTTCCCCCATCTAATCCATTCTTCACTCTGCTACAGAGTGGGTTTTTCTTTCCCCCTAAAACACAAATATTTGACATTCCCTTAACTTAAAATCTTTCAAAATAAGGTTCAGATTCTTTAGCATGGTGCAATTCTGAGATTCCTATCCAAATCACCTGCAGCTAGCACAGACACCTCTGGCCCTTGATTTCAGTTCAGGTCATGGTCTCAGGGTCGTGAGATTGAGCCCTGTGCTGAGTCCGGCTTCGAAGAGTCTGCTTGATATTCTCCCTCTCTCTCTGCCCCTCCTCCACTCATGGGCTCTCTCTTTCTCTGTCTAAAATAAAGACACCTTAAAACAAACAAACAAAAACACCAAACCAACGCATCCCCTCTTGGCCACTGGTGGATAATCTACCATTTGCAATCTTGTGACCATCTGGCCATTCATGTTTTGGAAAACTCATGGATAAACTCAGGGGTGCCTGGGTGGCTCAGTGGGTTAAAGCCTCTGCCTTCAGGTCAGGTCATGATCCCAGGGTCCTGGGATCGAGCCCCGCATCAGGCTCTCTGCTCAGCAAGGAGCCTGCTTCCGTTCCTCTTTCTCTGCCTGCCTCTCTGCCTACTTGTGATCTCTATCTGTCAAATAAATAAAGTATTAAGAAAAACCCAAACTCATGGATAAAGTCAATGAGATAACACATTGGGGGTTTGCTAAATATCTAGACATAGAAACGGTTAGGTATATTGTGATTCCATTCATTGGATGAAGAAAATATTACACATCTAATACATGTTTATGGCATTTGTATAAAACAGAGAGATGCTTACATTAGGAGGAAAAGTAATCACAACTATGATGAAAAAATATACCCATAAATGAAGATACCAGAAAAGCAGAAGAGAAAAGGCCTGTGTAGAAATAACTCTGAAATAGTATTTGCTCTTGGGCATTGGAAATATGGGTGATTATTCTGCATTTTCTTCATATGTCCCTGCATTTAAAACTTTTTCTGTATCAAGCATGTATCGAATGCTTAAAATGGGAAAGATACTTCTTTCTGCATTCCTACACAGATGGGTGAAAGATGAAACCAATTTAATTTAGATACTTTCACTGGAACTGGAAATTTATAAGAGAAAAAAAATCCACACTTTTGTTCCTTTGGGCTGTGACAGGAGGTGGTGAAAAGAGAGGTGTAGATGGGAAGAGGAGAGAGAGGGGATACACAGGCCACTCCTGCCTCACACTTAAAAGATACTCAACCACTGGCCAGAGACAAAAATCAACAAGATAAAGGAGTTTTTAAATGGAGACTGAGGTCAAACAAGTTCTTAAAATGTCACTTTTCTAGTCAAAGAAAGGCAGCCTAAATAGTGGGGATTAAACTCTGCTTATTTAAAAATCATTAAAAAAAAAGAAAGTTTATTGTTGACTTCTTTCATTATCAATAGAACTATAAAGCATACGTCATTTTCTGGAAGAATTCTTATGGCAGCAAAAGCTGAAAACCCTTTCAGGCCATTTGGGAAGATGTACTAGTTTGAGAGTTTGCTTTCTGGGGTGCCTGGGTGACACAATCCATTAAGCATCTGACTCTTGATTTCGGGCTCAAGTCAAGATCTTAGGGTCTTAAGATCAAGCCCTGCATCCTCCCTCTACCTCGGCCCTTCCCCCCTACTCAAGTGCGATCGCTTGCTTTCTCTCTCTCTCTCTCTCTCTCTCTCTCTCTGTCAAAACCATTTTTTGTTGATTGTAAGAAATCCCTGCCATAGGCCCTGGAAATACCCAAGGTCAATAACAACAATAATAATAGCAACAGTTAAAGTGAGCTCTTTCCCTGCACTCTGGAGTGGGTTTTCCTATGGAGAAAAGACTAGTCAAAAGTTTACTTTTACTTTTGTTTTATGATACAGGATTTGCAAGGATCCAGCAAACTATGGCCATGGGTCAAATTGACCCACTCATATATATATATATATATATATATATATATATATATACATATTTGTATATATACAAATCAGTATATATCCCATGGGTTAAGAATAGTTTTTACCTTTATAAAGGTAGGAAAAAACAGAAAGAAGAACACTTTGTGACATGTGAAAACTGCACAAAATTCAAGTTTCAATGTAGTTGCCACAGAGAGCATATGTCCTGCTAAGTCTAAAATGTTTACTATGTGACTCTTTTCAGAAAAATTTTGCAGACCAACAGTTTAAAAGGTTAGTGTTTAACTTATTCAAACAACAAATTCAGGGCACCTGGGTGGCTCAGTCCGTTAAGCCGCTGCCTTCAGCTCAGGTCATGATGGGATGAGTCCCGCATGGGGCTCCTTGCTCGGTAGGGGACTGCTTCTCCCTCTGCCTCTGCCTGCCGTTCTGCCTGCTGCTCCGCCTGCTTGTGTCTCGCGCTCTCTCTCACTCTCTGACAAATAAAATCTTTAAAAACAACAACAACAAAAAACAGATTCCAAAACTTGGTGTGTTCTTAAGCTTTTAAAAAACCAGGTGGTAGTTAACACTTCTCTGAAACCTGCACCAACACAATCAAGATACAGAACATTTCTATCACTCCCAGGAGATTCTGCATCCCTCCCTCTGCTCTCACAGCCCTAGGCAACCACTGATCTGCTTCTGTTACTATATATTAATTTGCATTTCCTAGAATTTTATGTAAATAGAACCATATACTAAGTACTCTTGTGTCTGCCTGTTTTTATCCAGCCTACAGATTTTGAGATTCATTCATATTGTTGTGTGTATTAGTTGTTTGTTCCCTTTTATTGTTAGGCGTCTTAAAAAAGTAAACTTTTGGGGGCCTGGGTGGCTCAGTGGGTTAAAGGCTCTGCCTTCCCCTCAGGTCATGATCTCAGGGTCCTGGGATCAAGCCCTGAATCGGGCTCTCTGCTTGGCAGGGAGCCTGCTTCCCCCTCTCTTTGCCTGCCTTTCTGCCTACTTATGATCTCTGTCTGTAAAATAAATAAATAAAAAATTTTTTAAAAAGTAAACTTTTTGGAGCACCTGGGTGACTCAGTCATTAAGCACCTGCCTTCAGCTCAGGTCATGATCCCTGGGTCCTGGGATCGAGCCCCACATCTGGCTTCCTGGGCTTCCTGTTTGGTGGGAAGCCTCCTTCTCCCTTTCCCACTCCTTCTGCTTGGTTCACTCTCTTGCTATCTCTCTGTCAATTAAATAAATAAATGAAATCTTTAAAAAAAAATAAAAAAAATTGGGATGCCTGGGTGGCTCATTTGGTTAAGCGGCTGCCTTCGGCTCAGGTCATGATCCCAGCGTCCTGGGATCGAGTCCCACATCGGGCTCCTTGCTCAGCGGGGAGCCTGCTTCTCCCTCTGCCTCTGCCTGCCACTCTGTCTGCCTGTGCTAGCTCCTGTGCTCTCTCTCTATCTGACAAATAAATAAAAATAAAATCTTAAAAAATAATAATAATAAAAAATAAAAATTAAGGTTTTTAATTTTTAGTTTAAAAATTCTGTATTATAGAACATTTCAACATTTCACCAAAAAAGGCCAAAATAGTACATGTACACATTATTTCTTTTACAGGTACTTCAGTTACCTGTCAAGTATTAATTTTTATAAAGCTAAGCAATTATACTTACACATATAGTAAACTTTAAATTCTCTTAGATGTTCTGAAACTCAGCCTAAACTTCATAAGATTTCAACTTAAAATCAGAGGTTAATATCAGTTACTCAATTATCTGCTTTATTTTATTTTTAAAAAAATATTAATTTGAGAGTGAGTGAGAGAGAGAGAAAGAGAGAACAAGATGGGGAAGGGCTGAAGGGAGAGGGAGAAGCAGACTCAGCACTGAGCAGGGAGCCCGATGTGGGGCTCTGATCCCAGGACCCTGGGATCGTGACCTGAGCCAAATGCAGATGCTTAACCAACTGAGCCACCCAGGTGCCCCATTTTTACTTTTTAAAAGTTATTATTATTATTTTTTGTAATCTCCACACCCACTGTGGGGCTCAAACTCATGACTCTGAGATCAAGAGTAGCAAGTTCTTCCTACTGAGTCAACCAGGCACCCCTTGAGTACACTTTAACTTTTTCTTAAAAGGAGGGTCTCAAGCCAAATTCTCTCACACATTTGTAGCACAGAAAATATCTAACATGCCCAGATTTCCTTTTGATTACAGAACCATTTCTGTGATGTTTTTTAAAGATTTTATTTATTAATTTTACAGAGATCACAAGTAGGTAGAGAGCCAGGCAGAGACGGGGGGGTTGGGGGGGGAAGCAGGCTCCCTGCTGAGCAGAGAGCCAGATGTGGGACTGGATCCCAGGACCCTGAGATGTGCCGAAGGCAGAGGCCCAATCCACTGAGCCACCCAGGCGCCCCTCTGTGATGGTTTTGATTCTCCCACGTGTTCCATTTATTTTTCAGGAGTAGAAAAATATGAAGCATTGAAGACTGTCATCATTCCAGCTACGCAATGTGATCAGCTAAGGAGGCAGATGTTGCCCCAACTAACTGGGGTCACTTAGAGCCAGAGATTTTGGTAGAACCTGAGTTTTTTTAAGTTGCAGACATGCAAAGTTTTACCACCCCTACCATTATACCCCTCCTTTTAAAAAATACTATGCCCAGTATTCTTCAAAGCATGAAGGGTGCTCATTTTGGACTCACACGAGGTCTGTAGCTTTCTCAAGTCCAGCCCGTTCCTTGATTAGATCTGTAACTATTTATATCTATATCTATATGTATATATATGTACATATACACACACATATATGCATATATTTTAGACTTTATTAGACAGAGAAAGCACAAGCAGGGGGAGCAGGAGCGGGTGAGGGAGAGGGAGAAGCAGGCTCCCTTTTGAGCAGGGAGCCCGAGTTGGGCACCATCCCAGGGTCCTGGAGTCATGTCCTGAGCTGAAGGCAAAGGCTTAACCCACTGAAGCACCCAGGCGCCCGGTGAGAAAGTGAATTCGGTCATCTCACATGGGTTTGAGATGGATCTGCAGTCACAACTCATATAAAGCTAACTTATCAAGTGCTTCCCGTGGGCCAGGCACAATCACAACTAAGTACCTTAACTTAAACAATGCTCACTTAATGTTATGAACATTTTGCAGAAGAGGAAACAAACTTACAGAGTCTGATTACTTTAACCCAATAGTGATAGTGTGAGTTCAGGGGTCGAACTAGGATCCCAGCTCCTGCTACTTTCAGCTTTGAAGGATTCTACTTCAGGGTCTCTGCATTTTCCCGGTTCTCACAGAAGTCTGCAGGTATCAATTTCAGGGAAGTGGCCCCGCCCCTCCCGCCCCGCCCCTCATCGCCCCGCCCCTCATCGCCCCGCCCAGTCCCGGGTCGAGGACGGGTTTAAAAAAAAAAAACCACACTTACCAGAGTGCACCGCGAGCGCGAAGGCTTCACTACCGGCGTCCGCTCTCCGGCGCCATTTCTGTAGAGGGGAACGGCAGTGCGGCCTGTGATCATGGCGCTGTTCCCGGCCTTTGCTGGCATTGGTGAGGCTCCCAATAGCGGCAGCGCCAGGAAAGGTAAGCACGCAAAAGGGATGAAGAAGGCACTCGACGGTCATACAGCGGAGTTTCTCCGTCCTAGGCCTGGGCCCTTGCCTTGGATTTGTTTATCTATCTGTATCCCAGAGTTCTCCGCGGCGCTGCGAAGACTTCTGGGAAGGGAAGCCTCCTGGCCCCGTCCTGGCTTCGGCTTTGGGTTGCACAGCAACAGGCGGAGAAAGAGAGGCGGAGGAGCGGCTCTGGGGCTGGGGCTTCGATATTGTCATGCTCTTGGACCCCATTCTTGCTTTGAGCCTCAGTTACTTCACTTGCTTCACTTCAACGGAGATAATAGTACTCCACATCTCAAGGAGATTTC
The DNA here is from genome assembly GCA_003697995.1 of Taxidea taxus jeffersonii. Lineage (NCBI taxonomy): Eukaryota > Metazoa > Chordata > Mammalia > Carnivora > Mustelidae > Taxidea > Taxidea taxus. Next base: position 13,033 of record ML100797.1, on the reverse strand, counting down.
TGATGCAAATGCTGGGTGTTCTTACTACTTCTTTCTTCCTTTCCCGTTTTACTTATTTCTGAACTTCTTAGTGGTTTCATAGCTTTTTGCGGACCTAGAGCTAGGGATTAGGATCCAAAGACTAATCGAACGCAGTTTTTCTCCAGAGGGGCACAGATACTGGGAATCAGAACTGTTCATTGAGGGTCCCTAGGTGATGGCATTCCATATTCTGTTTAGCCTTAAACATTCCCAGGCGATCTGCATTATTAAAGATTGCGACAGGGGCGCCTGGGTGGCTCAGTGGGTTAAAGCCGCTGCCTTCTGCTCGGGTCATGATCCCAGGGTCATGGGATCGAGCCCCATATCGGGCTCTCTGCTCTGCGGACAGCCTGCTTCCTCCTCTCTCTCTCTGCCTCTCTGCCTACTTGTGATCTCTGTCAAATAAATAAATAAAATCTTAAAAAAAAAAAAAGATTGCGACAGGGGATTGTCATTTAAAGTAATTAATCCTTGGGTGCCTGGGTGGCTCAGTGGGTTGAGCCTCTGCCTTCCGCTCAGGTCATGATCTCAGAGTCCTGGGATCGAGGCCCATATCGGGCTCTCTGCTCAGCAGGGAGCCTGCTTCCCCCTCTTTCTCTGCCTGCCTCTCTGCCTACTTGTGATCTCTCTCTCTCTGTCAAATAAATAAATAAAATCTTAAAAAAAATAAAGTAATTAATCCTAGATCATGCACTTATGTGGCAGAGTCCAATTGTGTCTAATACCTCTTTTATATCCTCTCAAAGTTCCTTCACTTCTTTTTTTGGTAATGCTGTTCATATTTTGAGTAATTTCTTTTTTTCTTTTTTTTTTTTAATTTTGAGTAATTTCTTACATAATTAGTATAAGTTTTGGCTGTCCTTAACTAGACTGTAACCTCCATGTGGTCAGGGATAGTGTCTTACATTGTAGCATACATTGATCTGAGCATAAGTCTAGAATATAGTAGGTGTTCAACAAATGGTTGCTGAATATACAGACCTGTAATAGGTGATGTGGGAAACAAAGGCAGGAGAAAAATTACTAAATTTCCTTACTACCTACAGCTCATTGACAAGTCCTTAAAACAAGTAGTGTGATTTTCCTCTAGGAACTCAGCTGCCTCAATGACTATACTTTGCTAAGGGCAAAAGGCCCTGGAAACCTTGCTTCCAAAATTTTCAGCGACTCAGGCTATCCCTAACCCTCTCCTAGCTTGAAAATATATAGTGGGGTACTCATTGTGACCCCAATGCAGCTCTTTCTGCCCAAGGGTCCTGTCCCCGTGCTTTAATGAAATTAGCTTTTTGCACCAATGAATCTCAAGAATTCTTTCTTGGCCCTCAGCTTCGAACCCTAACTCCTTCCCTACATCAATTTTTATTTTTAAAAAAGTAACAGAAAAGGTGAGATGTTACAGATGTCACAGGTGAACTACAGGAATACTGACTTCTGAGAGGAGGTTCAAAGAAAGTTTATTTAGGAGATAACTTTGGTGATAGGTCTTTAAGAAGGTAGGATTTGGACAGATGGAGATAGTGGAAGGACATTTCAGGGCCTTCAAAGACATGCAGGAAGAAAACTGTGTGACCTATGCAGAAAATGCTAATAGCTCAGTTTGTTTGAAAATACAGAGGCATAAAGGGGAAGGCTTTTGGGAAATAAGGTTGGGACTGGTGGTGAGGGAGGGTAGTGACTTGAGTAACAGGCCAGGGGTTTATCCTTTATTTGGGGAGGGTGAAATGAAAAGTTTACAGGGGAGTGTCACCCTTGTCATTTATCTTAACCAGTATTTATCGGACATGTTCGAGTATTCAATGGCAGTATAATGTTTGTAGGAGAGCTTTTTATGCAGCAGTGTATTTTTTAAAATTTAAATATTATCACTTGATGAAATTAACTGTAATTCTTTAATATCATCTGATTTCCAGTCAGTGTTCACATTTCCCAAGTTGTCTCAAAAATGGCCTCTTAATGCTACTTCAAGTCAGGATCCCCAAAGGATACAACACTGTATTTTGTGGATGTATCTCTTAGGTGTTTTTAAAATATGAAATGGTTTCTCCTTCCCCTCCATTTTCCCTTGTTATATATTTGTTGAGGAAAATGGGTCATTTGTCCCTTAGACATTTCCCACCAGATCCTCCTGGTGATATTTAGCATGCTTCTCCCAGTATTTCCTGTGAGCTGGCAATTAGATCTAGAGAGTTAATTAGATTCAGGTATAATTTTCTAAATTGAAAATACCTGGTGGGGGTATTTGCTGTTGACTCCAGTCAGGAGGATGTGCTGTCTAGTTTTCTTTCAGAAATGTTAAGCTTGATCAGTGATTTTTTTGGTCCATCCTGACTTAGGCATTATGGAGCTTCCCATCAGGCTTTCATCTAATGATCTTTACAGCCATTTATAATTATTGCTTAGAGGCATTATTTCACTGGGGTCACAGAATGGTTATTTTCTAATTTTAACTTTTCCTCCTATATTAACATCAATTATTCTATAAACTTCCTGTGAACGCTATTGTGATACTTTGAAATAGAATTCAGGGGGGCGCCTGGGTGGCTCAGTGGGTTAAAGCCTCTGCCTTCTGCTCAGGTCATGATCCCAGGGTCCTGGGATCGAGCCCCACATCAGGCTCTCTGCTCAGCAAGGAACCTGCTTCCTCCTCTCTCTCTGCCTGCCTCTCCACCTACTTCTGATCTCTGTCTGTCAAATAAATAAATAAAATCTTAAAGAAAAAGAAATAGAATTCAGGCAGGAAAGACAGGATGAATGGTTGATTCTTTTCCTTTGTCAGTGGTCAGAAAATGAGTTAGGGTCCCTGCAGCTTTTAGAGGTCTCAGATCCTCTTCATTATGAACTCTTGAATTTTTAACACTTGTATTTCAGTCCTTTGCAGATACTGTTTTTCTTATGCTCGAATTGTCCCATCTGTGGCTACTGGGAGCCTAATTAAGTTTGGTGTGTGTCTTTTTGACATGACCCAGATGTCTTAATTGCTTCCTTGCTTTCTGGCCTAAAAGGTGCCCAGAGCTCATCACTTACATGTTTTGTTAGGGCCTGGAATTGGCTGTCTCTCTAAAAACCATGGTTTCTTTTAGTGGAAAATGATATGGGAAGGTTAAAACCACAAGTTGTTGTCTGGGGTACCAGTTGTGCTGGGTTCATTTTGACATTTTGGTCAAAACCTAGTCAAAACCAGGAAGAGAGAAGGATATCATGAATTCACCTTGGTATTTCCAGGCCGAATTTAAGATTGTGAGATTTTTACTTTATTTCTTTTTATAATTTAATTTGTGATTTATACATACATTTGTAACTTAATGTTTATTTTTCTTTCCTCTGATGCTGAAAATCTTAGTTCCTGGGGCACCTGGCTGACTTGGTGGGTGGAGTGTGTGACTCTTGATCTTGGGGTTGTGAGTTTGAGTCCCGTGTTGGGTGTGGAGATTACTTAAAAATAACATCTGTTAAAAAAAAAAGTCTTGGGGCCCCTGGGTGGCTCAGTTGGTTAAGCAACTGCCTTCAGCTCAGGTCATGATCCCGGAGTCCTGGGATCCAGTTCCACATCGGGCTCCCAGCTCCATGGGGAACCTGCTTCTCTCTCTGACCTTCTCCCTTCTCATGCTCTCTCTCATTCTCTCTCAAATAAATAAAAATAAAATCTTAAAAAAAAAAAGTCGTAGTTCCTAATGCCACCAGTACAACTGTGTATATGTTCAAAATAACAGTAGTAATATGATTAATACTAAATAGTTTAATATTTCTTTGTGGTTCTTTTTGTCCTTAGGATGTATCCTGCAGCAGATGTGTGGTCAAATGGCTGTGTTTTAAAATCACTTGAAATAATTCTCTGCATGGTTTTGTCACCAGTTTCACATGTAGTTAGGTAGAGTTGTTTTTAATTTTGAGGGATTGCTTTTTTTCTTGTTTTTGAATTGATCCTGTTTTATAGTGTTCTGAAACATTTGCATGACCCTGAGGCTGAAAATGTAAACCAGGTATATTCAGAGAAAAAAAAAAAAGGCTTTCATTTCTGTTCCTCCAGCCTGCTACTTTCCTTTTTCTGTGGGTTAGAATTTTAGTCAGTCAGTGATATCTTTCCACTTTTTTCTCACTTAATACGACTAACTACATTTCTTTCTCTACCTTAAATGCAGACTGTTCTGCATTTTCTTTTTTTTTTTTTTTTTTTTTTTATTTTTTTTTTTTTGGGCGCCTGGGTGGCTCAGTCGTTAAGTATCTGACTTCAGCTCATGTCATGATCCCAGGGTCCTGGCATTGAGCCCCACATCGGGCTCCCTGCTCAGCAGGAAGCCTGCTTCTCCCTCTTCCGCTCCCCCTGCTTGTCTTCCCTCTCTTGCTGGGTCTCTCTCTGTGTGAAATAAATAAAATCTTTAAAAAAATAAATATTTACTACTTTATTTTAGAATGAGAGAGAGCTCGAGCAAGCAGAGGGAGGGGCAGAGGGAGAGAATCCTGAAGCAGCCTCCCTGCTGAGCACAGGGCCTGATGTGGGGCTCAATCTCAGGACCCTGAGACCATGACCTGACCTGAAATCAAGAGTCGGACACTTAACCAGCTGAGCCACCCAGGCACCGCACTGTTATGCATTTTTAATTTTTTAATTTTTTTTTTTAAAGATTTTTATTTATTTATTTGTTAGAGAGAGAGAGCAAGCACAGACAGACAGAGTGGCAGGCAGAGGCAGAGGGAGAAGCAGGCTCCCTGCCAGGCAAGGAGCCTGATGTGGGACTTGATCCCAGGATGCTGGGATCATGACCTGAGCCGAAGGCAGCTGCTTAACCAACTGAGCCACCCAGGCGTCCCTAATTTTTAATATATTTTTAAGATCTATTTATTCTAGAGAGAGAGCACAAGAATGGGGGGCAGAGGGAGAGGGGGAATCCTTTTTTTTTAAGATTTTATTAGAGAGAGAAAAAATGAGCGGGGAAGGGGCAGAGGACAAGCAGACTTCCCCCTGAGTGATGAGCTGGATGTTGGGCTCATTCCAAGGACCACGAGGTCATGACCTGAGCTGAAGTCGGATGCTTAACCCACTGAGCCACCCAGGCGCCCTGTAGAGAGAGAGAATCTTAAGCAGACATCCCACTGAGTGCAGAGCCAGACAGGGCTTGATCTCATGACCCTGAGATCACAACCTGAGCTGAAATTAAAAGTGCCCTGCCTCTTTTGCATTTTAGCTGAAATCCCAGAGATAACTCTACAGCCTGTGCCCTCTACAGTATGAGATCTTCCTCATTTCTTTTGACTGATAGAACTCCTTTGTGTGATGTCATATGGTTTAATCAGACAGATTCCTATTAAGAACACTTAGACTGTTTCCGTTCTGCTGTTATAAATAGAAGCACTGTGCTGTTTTTTTAACACATGATGTTACATTAGTTGCAGGTGTACAACGTAGTGATACACCCACTTTATACCTTATGCTCTACTCACTGCAAGTGTAGCCAGCACGTCGCCAGGCACCAGGCACCACTGTTACAGTATCATCGACTCAGTTCCCTACCCTCTGCTTTTTATTCCTGTGATTTATTCATTACATCACTAGAAGCCTGTATCTACCACTCCACTTTACCCTTTTGCCCATCCCCCGGCAACCTCTTAGTTCTTTGTATTTATAAACATTCTGCTTTTTGTTTATGCAGTGTTTTGTAGATTCTGTATATAAGTGAATTCATGTGGTATTTTTGTTTCTAAGATCTCATCCTTTTTTATGGCTAAGTAGAAAATCCTTATTATTTATAGTTTTATATACAAATCACATCTTTTTTATTGATTTGTCTATTGAAGAACACGGGGGCTGCTTCCTTATCTTGGCTATTGTAAATAATGCTGCAGGAAACATAAGGGTGCATATGTCTTTTCGATTTCTTTGGGTAAATACCTAGCAGTAGAATTATTGGATTGTATGGTATTTGTGTTTTTAATTTTTTTAGGAATCTCTGTACTGTTTTCCATAGTGGTTTTAAGAGTTTGCTTCCCACTAACAGTACACAAATGTTCCTTTTTTCCACATCCTTGCCAGCACTTGTTATTTCTTGCCTTTTTACATTTTAGCCATTCTGACAGGTGTGAGGTGATTTTGTCGGGTTTTGATTTGCCTTTACCTGATGATGAGTGATGTTGAGCATTTTTTCATGTGTCTGGTGGCCACTTGGATGTCTTTGGAAAATTGTCTATTCATGTCCTTGCCCATTTTTTGTACTTCTTGTCTTACACTGTAAAATGTTATAAAGATGTAAGATCGTTGGGGCACCTGGGTGGCTCAGTTGGTTAGGGGTCTGCCTTCAGCTTGGGTCATGATCCCAGGGTCCTGGGATCGAGCCCTGCATTGGGCTCCCTGCTCAGAGGGGAAGTCATCTCCCTCTCCCTCTTGCTCTACTCCTGTTGTGTGTGCTCTCTCTCTCTCTCGCGCTCTCTCACTCACACTCTCAAATAAATAAATCTTTTAAAAAATGTAAGATCATTAATAGTAGTGCAGAGTTTTAATTAAAAAAAAAAAAAAAAACTTAACTGCTGGACAGGACAGACAGGCAGTACCCAAGTGAGTGACAGCAGCTCTGCTCCTCACTCTGAAGGTAACTGTTACGCGTTAGGAAAGGATTTAAATAGGCATCATTCAGGGACGCCTGGGTGGCTCAGTTGGTTAAGCAGCTGCCTTCGGCTCAGGTCATGATCCCAGCGTCCTGGGATCGAGTCCCACATCAGGCTCCTTGCTCGGCAGGGAGCCTGCTTCTCTCTCTGCCTCTGCCTGCCACTCTGTCTGCCTGTGCTCGCTCGCGCTCTCTCTCTCTAACAAATAAATAAATAAAATCTTTAAATAGGCATCATTCAGTAAGAGGTTTGAGGGGGGAAATTTAACAACATTCATTCTTTCAACAAACAGGTATGTAGTACCTCCACTGTGTTAGGAGCAGCAGAGAGCTTCCAGTGTCTGAACCCTCCAATTCTTGTTTTCCTTCTGTGCCATCAGACTATTTATTAGGATTTTATACTCTAAAACATTGTTGCTCAGGTGTTGAATATTTGGACAGAACTAGGAGGGAAGATGTCATGTCTGTTCCTTTAATCCTCATAACAATATATGAGGCAGGTATATTATCCATATTGGGGAAGGAAACTAAACTCATTTTTTTTCCTCTAAAACCTACTCTTCTTCCTGTTTCCACATATCGGAAAATGGCACTACCATTCCCTCCAAGCCAGAACTGAGACCCATACTTTGACTTCTCCTCCTCCCCTCACCCCCCACCCCCACCCTGCTTCAGTTCTTCATCCCATCCTTCCAAATACCTCTTTTCCCATCTTGGGAAGTTTGTACCTCTTACTCCCTTCCATGTATTTTGCCCATTCACCCACCCTGTTCCCCTCTGGCAGCCATCAGTTTGTGCTCTGTATTTATAGATCTGATTCTCTTTTGTTTGTTCATTTGTTTTTTAGATTCTACATATAAGTGAAATTGTGGTATTTGTCTTTATCTGACTTATTTAATGTAATACCTTCTAGGTTCATCTATGTTGTTGCAAATGGCAAGATCTCACTTTTCTTTTATGGCTTAGGGACATTCCCTAGAGAGAGAGAAAGAGTGTGTGTGTGTGTGTGTGTGCGTGCGCGCGCACGTGCACACACATTCATGCACATATACGCACACTACATCTCTTTTTTAAGATTTTATTTATTTATTTGACAGACCATGAGCAGGGAGGAGAGGGAGAAGCAGGCTCCCTACCTAGCAGGGAGCTCGACGTGGAGCTCAATCCTAGGACCCTGGGATCATGACCTGAGCTGAAGGCAGATGTTTAACTGACTGAGCCACCCAGGGACCCTACACACTACATCTTTATCTACTCATCTGTTGATGGATGTTTAAGTGCTTTCATCTCTTGGCTACTGTAAATAATGATGCAATGAATATAGAGGTGTATAAGTCTTTTTGCATTAGGTTTTCTTTTCTTAGGATAAATACCCAGAAGTAGGATTGCTGAATCCTATGGTATTTATAGTTTTAATTTTTTGAGGAACCTCCATACTGTTTTCCACAGTGTCTGTACCAGTTTGCATTCCTACCAACAGCGTGTAAGGGTTGGTTTTTTTCCTCCACATCCTCGCCAACACTTATTTCTTGTCTTTTTGATTTTGGCCACTCCAACAGGCGTGAGGTGATGGCTCATTGTGGTTTTGTTTGCATTTCCTGGATGGTGAGTGGTGTTGAGCATCTTCACGTGTCTGTTGGCCATCCAGATGTCTTTGTTGGAAAAATGTCTATTCACGTCCTCTGCCCATTTTTTGATTGGATTGTTTTATGGGTGTTGAGTTGAATGAGTTCTTTATATATTTTGGTTATTAACACCCTATTAAATATGTCATTTGCAAATATCTTTTCCCATTCAGTAGGTTGTCTTTTTGGTTTTTTGATGGTTTCCTTTGCAGTGCAAAAGGTTTTTAGTGATAGAGTGCCCATTGTTTATTTTTGCTTTTGTTGCCCGTGCCTAACATGACAGGTCCAAAAAAATGTTGCTAAGACTGATGTCCAAGAGTTTAGTACCTATGTTTTCTTTTAGAAACTTTATGGTTTCAGTTCTTACATTTAAGTGTTTTACTCATTTTGAGTTTATTCTTGTGTATGGTATAAGATAGTGGCTCAGTTTCATGCCTTTGCATATAGCTATCCATTTTCCCAACACCGTTTATTGAAGAGACTGTCTTTTCCTCATTGAATTTTCTTGGCTCCTTTGTTGTAGATTAAATGAGCACATAAATGTGGATTTATTTTATGCTCTGTAATCTGTCTCATTGATCTATGTGTCTGTTTTTGTTCCAGTACCATACTATTTTTATTATTACAGCTTTGAAGTATAATTTGAAATCTGGGGTGTGATTCTTCCATCTTTGTTTTTCTTTCTCAAGATTGCTTTAGGCTATTCCAGGGCTTTTGTGGTTTCATACAAATTTTAGGATTGTTTGTTTTGTGAAAAATGCCATTGATATTTTGATAGGGATTGCATTGGAGCTTGTAGATTGCCTTGGGTAGTATGGACATTTTAATTCTAGACATGAGCCTAGTGCCACTTGTGTCATCTTCAGTTTCTTTCATCAGTGTATTAGTTTTTTGAGTGCTGGTCTTTCACTTCCTTAATTTATTAAGGTTAAATTTATTCCTAGGTATCTTATTCTTTCTGATGTAGTTGTAGATGGGATTGTTTTCTTATTTTCTCTTTCTGATAGTTTATAATTAGTGTATAGACACGCATCAGGTTTCTGTATATCAATTTTGTATCCTGCAACTTTACTGAATTCACTTATTCTAAAAGTTTTTTTGTGGAGTCATTAGGGTTTTCTGTATATAGTATCATGTCCTCTCCAAGCAGTGACGGTTTTACTTCTTCCATACTAATTTGGATGCCTTTTATTTCTTGTCTGGTTGCTGTGGCTGGGAGTTCTAGTACTGTGTTGAATGAAACACAGTCCTTGGCTTACTCCTGATCTCAGAGAAAGGGCTTTCAGTTTTTCACCATTGAGTATAATGCTGGCTGTGCATTTGTCCTGTGTGGCCCTTATTATGTGGAGATATATTCTCTTTATACCCACTTGGCTGGGAGTTTTGATCATGAAAGGATATTGAGCTTTGTTCAGTGCTTTTTCTGCATTGGTTTTTATCCTTTATTTTGTTCATGTGTATCATGCTGATTGATTTGTGGATTGTGAACCAAACCTGGAATAAATCTCACGTGATCATGGTGTAGGATCCTTTCAACATACTGTTGAATTCAGTTCGCTAACGTTCTCTTGAGCTAGGTAACTCTTCGGTTCACTAGCTTCCCCTATTCTCACTGCCACTTTCCAGTTTTGGCCGTCCTCACCCCCAGGAATGACGACAGCCTCCTAAACAGTCTCCCTGTCTTTAGTCCTACCTTCACTACCTGAACCACTCTCCACACTGTAGGCGGAATGTTAAAGTGCGTTTATTTAAAAACACCATGTGCCATTCGCTGGTATGAACGCTTCACAAATATTAACTCACTGAATCGTAACCCTGTGAAGTTGGTACTATTCTCTCTGTTTTTAAGGAGGAGGAAGTGGAGTCACAGAGCCCGTAAGTAACTCGTCTGTGGGCAGGTGGCTGGCAGGCCGCAGAACCAGGATCTGAGCTCAGGCAATCCAGCTTGTGAATGTGTGCCCTTGCAGACTACTCTTCGCTGCTGCCATTCAGAATCCTGGATCTGACTTCGTCCCTCTTTTTCAGAGCTCTTGAGTATCTGTCCCTTGCTTTTAGGGTTAAGACCAAACTCTGACATCTTTGTAAGGCCCCCAGCCTCTCCAGTTTCATTGTGCCCCCACTTGCTCTCCCTCCTAGTGGTCCAGGCATAACAGCTTCCCGCTGGTCTCCAGAGCCCCGCTTTTCTGCTTTCAAGCCTTTGTACCGCCATTTCTTCTACCTAGACTCTCCCTAGGAGCAGGTTAGCCTCACTCCTTGTCCTTCAGGTCTTAGCCGAGCTGTTCTCCCAGGCAGCTTCTTCTGACCCATACCTAGTTTGGATGGTGTGCTCCCATTAGACCCTGGGTGTTTTCTTTGTCTTGACATTTGTCACTTTGCATGTAAGTGACTTCAAGTGTGTCAGTGCCCTAGGGTCAGGTTGCGTTTGTCTTGTTTGCTGTGTGTTCCTAGCTCCTAGAACAGTGCCTGGCTTTCAGTAAGAAGGACAAAAAAACCAGCCTGAGTGAAAAAAAGAGAGTCCAAGGTTAAGTATTTTGTTAAGAGTTGCACTACCAGTAAATAGTAAAGCCAGTATTTGAACAATCTAGCTTAGACACTTCTTCTAGCTTAGACACTTGCAGTATATTTTTTAAAGATTCTTATTTATTTATTTGACAGACAGAGATCACAAGTAGGTGGAGAGGCAGGCAGAGAGAGAGGAAGGGAAGCAGGCTCCCTGCTGAGCGGAGAGCCCTACATGGGGCTTGATCCCAGGACCCTGAGATCATGACCTGAGCCGAAGGCAGAGGCTTTCACCCACTGAGCCACCCAGATGCCCCGACACTTGCATTATAAATCACACTGTGATATTAGAGTGTTGGGGTTTGGTCTGTTTAAACATTACTTTTGGGATCCCCGGGTCTCTTCAAATTGTGGGTTAACTCCGAAGAAGGGCTGACTTTGGCTGGGTACTCTGTAATCACCATCTTAAAAGCAGTTTTTAGCCATATTTGCTGGTGCTTTGTGTACAGGTGTTTGCGTGCTCAGTTTCCTTGTTGGAAACGAAGGATTTCGATCAAAATGAAGAACTTGATTCGCTCTTATTAAAAGAACAATCCCCTTCCGTAATGTATATGCTAACTGATTACCCTCAACCTTGGAAGTGTCTTCTGAATTATTCCTGGAGGCGTGGTGCTCACCGGAGTTCACAGAAACCAGTAATCAGTGCTGTTTGGTTATAATAGAATGGGGAAGGGGTGAACTGGAATGTTTTATCCAATTGTGATTCAAAATTTTTTTTTTAATTTAGAATGATTCACGGTCATTTCTTTATCCCTCCATCCAGTGGAATTGAATTAAAGCATTTTCACTAGCAGTGGGGAAATAGCATGCTGTTTATCATAAACTTATCATGAACGTATCATAAAAAGCATGTCAACTTAGGGATGATTCATGATATAATTTTCTGTACAATTACACATGTGTACTTCTTCCAGGTGCCTACCTGATTTTTGTTAGGTGGTTGTTCTAAAGTGGTTTTCTGCCTGATGCTTCTACCTTCTTTTCCTAGGGCTGTGTGTGTGTGTAGCTAAGTGCTGATTTCCAGACAGGTTCAGCCTGTGCTTATTTACTAACCTGCAGGGACAAAAGGTTTGTCAGCCAGTCAGCTTCTCTATCTAAACCCTAGGCATGTTGTATCCTGCTCATCCTTCTGTAATATGTTACGTCCTGCTTGGTATTGACACAATGATCTAAATACATATTTGATGTCTATCACAGGAACTTGTAAATCACGTGAGGATGTAGGTAAATATAGAAAAAACCCTTTGCAATCTGATTAATAAATTATCTTTTAATGTCAAATAACTTCTTCCAGGATACCATGTAACCAAAATTTAATTTAATAACCTACATGTATTACGTGAACAGTTAAGTGTATCATTAAGTATAAATCCCACATGAGCAGAGACCTGGCCTGCCTTATTCCCACTGTACCCCCAAAGCCTGGGATGTGCCTGGGCACATAGGCGGTATTCAGTACTTCATTCTTTAATAAGTAAATCTCCATTTACAGTGAAGACTGGAAAAATTAAAATAGTTGTATTTATACCTAGATAATGGCATGCTTTTGATGATTTCAGATCCTTTCAGTGCAGTAAATTAGGTGCTGGGGATACAGAGATAGGAAGATCTGGCTCAGGTCGTCAGCCATTTTATTGACTCAACAAATATTTATTGATTCCAGTTACTTTGTGCCAAGGTGCTGTGCTCGGGGTTGGGAATACAGGAGTGAGTAGTCATGACCTCTGCCCTCCTGTTGCATTTAGTTTAGAAAGAAAGGAATGGGAGGAGCGTAGGTAAGCTGGAAACTTGGATGCAAGAATTGGAAACCAGTTTGCTGGATTTGTTCAGCGGCAAAATGTTTTTGTCTTTTTCTTTTTTCCATTCTCACTCCCTACAGTGTCACAGTGATCATTACTAATCTGGTGCCTGTAGGAATTTGAGTTGTTTTGCCTTTTGCCTTAGCATAAAGTAGGAAGACTGCCATGCAGATAATAAGATTTGTAATATGTAATGTGAAAATTGCCACGAGAGCCTCCTCGTGTGGGGAGACTTCAGGAAAACCAGCTCCTTAGTTGAGGGAAGAAAGAGTAGCACCCTGGTGTGGTGGAGAGATCGGATCGAGGAGTGCAGATCCGGTCAGGCATGTGCCTTTGGCCCTGTGACTGAACTTTTTTGGGTCCCTTGCTGTTGATCTGTGAGGGGGTGGTGTCCCATCTGTGCCCCAGAGAGTCTTCTCAGAGCCCCCCCCCC
>RCUC01126585.1:0-50110 GCA_003697995.1 Taxidea taxus jeffersonii | reverse complement strand
ATGCGGGACTTGATCAGGACCCTGGGATCATGACCCGAGCCGAAGGCAGAGGCTTTAGCCCACTGAGCCACCCAGGCGCCCCTCCCTTTTTATTTTATCTTAACTGCTGCATATTTATTTTGCCTCCCACTGTAGAATATTTATTAGAAAGATTGATGGAGAAGAAAAGAAGGTCTATGGAATTATGCATTGAGAAGTAAGACCTCCATGCAGCTTATAATGGGTCTTTCCTTCTCCAAAACCAGAATGGGAGAAACCATGGTCTGCTTTTGGCAGAGGGTAAGGAGCTAGTGGAGACACTTGAAAAATGACTGATGATTTGTGACCACCATCTTTTAGGAATGGACAAAAGAAAAAATAGAAGCTGAGTGGTGGGAGGACTTACCATGGAGGTTTTATCATGAGACTGGGAGGAAGAATGAATACAAAGACAAAAGGAGGGCAGAGGATGGTGAAGAGGTGTGTACTCAGAAATTCCTATCTCAGCCAAGTAGATCAGCGGCTGAGGGGGTGGAGTAGAGGGGACTGGGAAAGAGAGAAGAGTGTACAGTACTGCTATGGTGCAGTGATCAGAGACATCAGCAAGATCCCCTCGTTTCAGCTTCCTGAAACATATATCAGATTGGAGCCTGCCTAGTGCCATCTACTGCTGAGGGTCTGACCCCATAGCCTCCTACAACACAATTGATTTTAATGAAAATGGAGCATGGAGACTGAACATGTGTTGAAAGCCTGCATCCAAATGCTGCCAGATATCTGGAGAGAAATTGAAAAATTCATGTAACCATGAGAATGCTTTAAATTATCAGATGTTAGGGAAGCTGAGCATAACTTAAATTTGTCATTTTACTTTTCTTTTGGGGCTAATGGAAAAGAGGCTTCTTTAATTTAAACCTGTCTGATCATGTTTCTTTCTGAATTTTGCAAATCTTTTAATAAAGAAATAACTGATCAGTGTAAAAGCTTCCATTATTTGTGGTGAATTCCAGCATCCAGCACCTCAATATTTAATCTGTATAATTCCTGTTAATGTTTTATTCATGCTCACCAGGGAGGTTATGAGGGCAATGTTAATTGCATAATTTTTCCTTTGTCTAAATACGAACACTTCTGTTTGTTTCTGACTTGAGGAAGAACTTGATTTTTCTTTCTTCTCTCTCTCTTTTTTAGCTTTTCAGGCCAGGCTCATGTCTCGGAATTAAAATCTAGGGTCCATTAGGCGTCATTCATCTGTGAGATGAATTCTATATTCCATCTATTGATTCCATCGTGGGTGAACATTTGCAGGGTTTAGGCAAGCACTAGCTAGTGCTCCGAATAGGACTTACATTATTCCTTCAAAATAGAATGAAAATGGAGGGAAATATCTTCATTTGAACAGCTTGGGGGAAAATGTTTCATATATTAAGAGCTGCTATATGTAATACATGTAGTTTTCTGATAAGTGAAATGAAAATAAGTATTCTCCATGATATTGATCCAATGGAATACATTTAATAATTCCAAGTCCATTTGCCTTTGAATGATGCCTTCTGGGATGGAGATATTTTTCAAGTCAGGGCATTTTATGATTATAAATGGCAAGTAGACCTATTTTGGTAGTGAGTTTGCTAGAAATTGTGACAAAGGTGTTAAGGGAATATTGTGGCTCCATCACACCCCTGAAAAGAATCTTGACAGTTTCTATCCCTGGTAATATCTGTACCTCAGGGTGTCTTATTTATATGGGTACATATTAGTAAGCTATCTACTAACCAACTATCTTTTCATTGCAAAATCCCATGGCCTTTTGCTTAGTTCATGTCCTTAGTTTTTCTCTGTATTTTGCTTGAAGCCCATGCTACCTGTGACATTGCACTATTCTAACTTTATTCTTCCTTGTTGAATACTTTTATTCTTATTCTCTTTTGAAGGTTTCTTCTTAATGTGAGTGTTCGTTAAGGATGAGAGGTAGCATTCTGCCTTTGCCCTTTTTAATTCTCTGTCTTGGTGAGTTCCTTCATTTTCTTGGCCTCTCTCAACATCTCTATTTAGAAACTGATCTCTGAGTTCCCATTCCATGCCTCTTGGGATTTCCATTTGGATTTTCAAACTCAACATATCTAAAAGCTCTTGTTTTCTACAGAACAATATTCTCTCCTGTGTTTCTCTTTCATTATCTTTCTTTTGCTCACTTAAGCCTCAGCCTGGAAGGCAATTTTACCTTCTCTTTTTTCATGATCCTTCCATATTCAGTCACTGTTTTTGTTCCACCTCCATAAATTCTGTACAATCCCCACCCTCTCTTTTTCTGCTCCTACCACCTCTCAGAATTGGCTCTTAAGACTTCACATTTGGCAGGCGCCTGGGTGGCTCAGTGGGTGAAGCCACTGCCTTTGGCTCAGGTCATGATCTCAGGGTCCTGGGATCGAGTTCCACATTGGGCTCTCTGCTCAGTGGGGAGCCTGCTTCCTCCTCTCTCTCTCTGCCTGCTTGTGATCTCTCTCTGTTAAATAAATAAATAAAATCTTAAAAAAAAAGGCTTCACATTTGGATTGTTGTAGTAGCTGCAACATAGTATATTGAGATAGTAATTTTTACCTCACTGCTTATAGAATTTTTTATTTTCCCCATAGCAAGACAGCAACCTAATTTTTGTGTTCTCTGCCTCTGGAAATTTTGTGAAAGGGAGTGGGTATGGCAAAAAGAGAAGTTTCCAGACAGCATCCATCCAGGATATTGTTTGCAAAACCTAAGCTCATTGAGGAGAGTTATTTTGGATCACTCCAGAGGAGTTGGGGAGCTAGAGATGAATGACTGAATTTGGGAGGTAGAAGTGGGTAAAGAGGAGTGAAGTTTTGTAGAGCATCCCTTTTGAGACAGGAAGAATGTGGGGTTGGGTAAGTTCCACACAATCAGGATCGTCACTCTGTTGTCTTTCAGTTGAGTTGCTGGGACTTCTGATGAGTAAGCCCGGTGTGAGATAGATGGGCCAAACCTGAAGAGCTGCTTCTCTAGCACTAGCAGGCATTAAACGTTTCTGGTGCCCACTGTTCTCTGTCTTTTAGGAACAGGCAGGCTTGGAGAGTGAATGCATCAGTTGTATCAGGGCAGTCTGAAGACTGGAGAGTCCCTCCCTCAGTGCCTTGTATAGCATAAAGTCCCCAGGATTCTTGCTTGACTTTAGGGTGGGGATATTAACTAGAGTATAGACTCAGCTACTGTAACACAGAAACCCTAAGATCCAGAGGCTAGAATAATTTTTAAATTCTTTTCTCCCCTCTCTCTTGTAATAGTCTAGAAGTAAATGAGCTGTTCGGGTCTGATAAACAGCTGTGCACTACAAGGGCATTTAGAATTCCATGTTCCATCCATCTTGGTACCTCCCCATCTCTTAGAACAGGTTGTTAAAATCATATGCCATGGCCCCTTTGGGCAATCTGGTGACTGTATGAACTGTGTCTCAAAAAAAGTATTTTAGGGGTGCCTGGGTGGCTTAGTTGGTTAAGTATCTGATTCTTGTTTTCGGCTCCTGTCATGATCTCACAGCTGTGAGATCAAGCTCTGCATCAGGCTCTGTTCTCAGTGTGAGTCTGCTTCAGATTTTCTCTCCCTCCTGCTCATGCTCTCTGTCTCTCTCTTGCTCTCAGATAAATATAAGAATCTTTAAAAAATTATGTTAGATGCATAAAAATATGTAGGGAGATTATAAAGAATGTAAATCATAATAATATACAATTGTTACAATAATAAGAAGACACATTTGTGGTATACTAATGTATATGCTTCTTTACTGATTATTAATATGATCTGTTGGTGTGTCCAATATTTTAGTTTCAAAATAATGATGGACATAAATTGTTACTTCATGATATCTATATAAACGTAGTGTGATATGAAAATATCTTTGGTTTCTTAGGGTGATAAGGTCACAGATACTATGAACACTACTGTGGTTTATTGCCTAATGAGAGAATTGTCTAATGAGAGAGTTTGTAATGAGAGAAAAAGCTGAATTTCAATTATAGGTTTCTGAAAATAAAGATGTAATTTCCCATCCCAGTTTTTGGACCCCCCTGATTTCTATCCATGGATCCTTTGAAGACCTGTCAGCCCTAGGCTAAGGATCTTGTTTTGGAGTGATGAAGCTTGCTCACCTCCATGTCTATGCTCTAGCCTTAATAAAAGAGAAAAAGAAGGGTTCAGGGAGAGCAATCTTGCCTTTATGGAGATGAAGGTGTGCTCGTCACTTCTCATAGTCCATTGGCTTTAACCTTGTCTTATGGCTATACCTAGTTTCAAGAGAAACTGTATTAGGGGGTCTGTAATCAGGTGACAGTGTGCCTGGCTAAAATTAAGGAGTTTTACTACTACACAGGAGAAAGAGAGAATAAATACTTAGTGCCTACTATAGGAATATAAGACTCCCAAAAGTAGGCCTGAAATTCAATTTTCTACCAGCCAGGCTCAGAAGAGATTGTGTGATTTAGAGAGGATTATTGTGGGGATTAACTACAGTGTGTTCAAGTGGCTGGTGAAGAGTAAGTGCTCAATAAATATTCACTGAAGCTGACTTGCATGTGACCGGGGTCTGTTATAGGAATAATCCACAATGGGAGATAACATACTGGAGTTCCTGGGATGAGAAAGAGTCAGAGATATTTACGTTTGCACTCATTCATTCATTTGTTCACTTTAGAAATTTTTATAGAACTTTGAGCTAGACACTGTTGTAGTTGCCAGAAAAATGGCAGTGAGCATTATTAAGTCCTTGCTCTAGAAATCTTTCATCCTATGCAGGGAAAATAGAATAATAAACAAAATGTAGGTTGAAGGCAGAGGATATGAAAAGAGATGGGGTAAAGGTTGTGGTGGAATGCTGTGATAGGCAGAATTAAAAGATGGTCTCCGAGATACCTGCTTCTGCTTACACTGTCTGTATAATCACTTTCATCCACTCCTCCAATTTCAGTGTGAATGCCATCTGTGAATAGAATAGAATGTGAATTCTATGATTAGGTTATGTTTTACGGCAAAGGTAGGGAGATTTTGAAAATGTAATTAAGTTCCCAAATCAGTGGATTCTGAGCTACTCAGAAAGGACATTATCTGGCATGGGTCTGACTTAGGTAAAAGCTCTTAAAAGAGGAACTGGGCTCTACCTGAGGTGAGAAATTCCTGCTAGTTTTGTGAACTGTGTGTGGAAGGAAACACATGACAACGATGTGAGAGCAGCCCCTCCAAGCTGAGAGCAGCCTCCTTTAGTTACTAAGAAAATAGGAAACTCAGTCGCAAGGCTACAAGGAAAATGAATTCTGCCAAAAACATGAATGAGTGTGGAAGCGAATTTATCCCCAGTCAAACTTTCTGATGAGAATGTAGCCTCCCAACACCTTGTTTGCAGCCTTGAGAGAATAAGCTGTGCCAGGTTCCTGTCTCAAGAAACTGAGAAAATAAATGCCTGTTGTTTTAAGCCACTTGGTTTGTGGTGATTTGTTGTATAGCATAAACAACTAATGCAAATAATCTTTTAAGTGGGATGGTGAAGATAGTCCTCTCTGATGAGTTTGAATGGAGACCTGAAGGAAGTGAGAAGCAAAATGTAAGGATATCTGGGGGCAAGAGCAGAGGACTGGCCATCCTTGCTGGTTTGTGGAGAATAGCCCAGCGATGGGCACAAGTGGAGGAGGAGCAAGCACTAGTTAAGTTGGAAGAAGATGGACACTTGGACTAGGAATTTGTGGTAATGGGCATTAGATTAGGGACATATTTCAAAGATAGGGCTAACAAAATTTGCTAAAGGATTAGATATGGAGTATGAGAGATAGAGGGTTGAATGGCAAGCTCCAGAATGCAGTTGCTATTCACTGAGTTGAGAAGATGGATAGGGAGAAGCAGGCTTTAGGGAGCAGTCAAGAATTTGGTTTTAAATATGTGAAGTTTGAGATGCCATCCCAATGAATTTGTCAAGGGCAATTGTATATATAAATCTGGAGCTCAGGAGATGGGTGGGGATGCAGATAAAAATAGGAAGCAGCTGCAAATAGATGTTATTAAACTATGAGACTGGAAGAGATAACTCAAGATATACAAATCATGGAATATTGAGCCTGAAAGTCACCTTAAGAGATAATTTTTTCAGATGAAGAAACTCTAGCCTAGAGAGGTAAAGTTACATTAGATCTGTACCTAAGGGCGTAAAACCAGTTAGTAGTAGCAGAGTTTAACTAAAACCCTGATTTTTTGATTCCCAGCTCAGATGATTTTTACCAAGGATCACAGCTTCCTTTTCTTTTGCTTTCCTGGAGTATTTCCTATACTTGGGAAAGAGCCTTACAAAGTCAACAAGTCTTGACTCTTCTCCTTCATGGGGTTGCAAATCCCAAATATAGATTTCTGAGGCATCTTCCCCCACCTTGGGTGTGACCCCTTAAGATGCTGATTAGATTTGATGGTTGTGGGAGGCTGGGGCTCATGTAACAAATGAAAATATATGCTGTGATGTTTATAAACCTCACCCCATCAAATTAATAATGAAAAGCCTCCCATCAAAGCCCTTCTTGTGCTCAATAGCCTGTGGCACATTTGGGCTCATCAATAGATGTTCTACAATATTACAACTTGTTTAAATCTTGGTAAAGTAGTGTTATGTACTATTGTTATTGACTTCCCTTTTCTAATTACCACCCAAAGGTGACGGATGATATAGCTCTAATGACCACATTCTTGGAGAGTGAGTGGCTTTGGGTCTCAACTCATTGTGTCTTAGCTGTTCTGAAGGAGGAGACCCCCTCTGCTGAAAGCAGATCAGCTTTAGCAAGGCCATCACATTGAGGCCCAGGCGATGTTTGAGGCCATTCATAGAGGGATTTTTGTGACTGGTTTGAAACCAGAGACTTTAGTGTATCTGTGTGAATGTAAGGCATAGTAGTAATTGCAGGAATCCTAAGGCATGTGGAGCTAGCTGTAGCCAGCTTCTATGAGAGCCCACAGTCCAGGTGGGCAGAAAACACAACTTTTTCTTTTTTTCCATTGTAACTCAACTTAAATTTCCATTTTGTAATTTAAACAACAACAAGAAGAACAAACAAACAAAAAACTTGTTTAACTGTGTTTAATTCCAGTTTTTCCCAAGCTAATTTGGGAATCACTTTTTAAAATTATTAATATTTCTTAGAATGTATATACAACACACATACACACACACTTTAAGAAAAGTTGGAAGTAATATTAACATTGATCCCCTACTATAAAACTCCTCACACATTTTCAGAAAGGAAATTTACTCTTTTCTAAAGGTAGTTTCGGAAGTTCTGACAGATGAAGTGTTCTCATTTCCTTGCCTTGAGTAATTGTATTTCATTTGTAGACATATCCATGATTTCTTGGTTTGTGGTCAACTAATTGCTACTGAAAGATGTCTCCAGTGTGGATAAACTAGAAGTGATCTTTTTCATCTCCCAGATTGAGAACTAGTCACTGGTTTTTTTTTTTTTTCTTATGAGATTCTACTTAAAATCATGGAAACTTAATAGTGGAATAAAATGAAACTGAATAAGCAAACCTAGTTTCACAGCACAGTAGTTTATAGGATGTTTTATAAAAATGGTTTTGTCCGCTAATAAGTTTGAGAAATGCTGCATAGTATAAACCATTTTTGGAGATTCATAATGTGTTAAAAACTTGAGAAATGTTTCAGTAAATTAAGGTTAAGTTAGCATTTTCTAAACTTACTGGAAATAAGTTTTTGTCAGGTTAATATTTGATTGGACTGAAGTTCTACAGAATATGCTGGAGGAAATACTGACTAAACTAACTCTTACTCAATTTTATCAAACTCAATTTTCATTAGTTTAAATTCAGTTCTACCTGTTATCTTTTATCTTGTTTCATTAAAAAAGATCCCCCAAACCCTGTGCTATGGAAAAAATATGTCAAAGAGGTTAGAAGAAAGCCAAATTTAAATACTTAGGCTGTCTAATATTTACTACTGAATTGCCTAAACAATCACTTGTGTAATCAAGGATGTACTCCCAAACGTCATCATTTTAAACTTATTTGAATCTAATAGGCTTTTCAGCCAAAGTTTAGTTTTTATTTTTATTTATTTATTTCAAAAATATTTATTTATTTAAAAAGATTTATTTATTTTAGAGAGAGAGAGTGAGAGCATGAGCAGGAGAAGTAGAAGGAGAGGGAAAGAGAGAGAATCTCAAGCAGACTCTGCACTGTGTGCAGAGCCAGACACAGGGCTCAGTCTCATGACCCTGAGGTCATGGTCTGGGCTGAAACTGAGAGTTGGACCCTTAACTGACTATGCCACCCAGGTCCTCCAAACAAAGTTTAGTTTTTAATAGTTCCACTGTATGTATTTGTTTTTTTAAGTTTAAGACACATTATTTCAGACAGTAACCATCCTCTTATTTGCCCTTTTCATAGATGCTGGCTTTGCATGTTACTTGAAACTTGATTTGAGTTTATACTCATTCCACCTCTATTTAAAAATTTTCTTGGTCTTAAGTTCCACTGAACTTCTGCTCCAACATTTGTAGGAGAAAATAAAACTGCCCAGTTTTTTCTATAATGTCTTTCTGTCCGAATATTCATTCTTTACTTCATCTACCAATAGAATTTATGAACACAGTTGCTAGGCATTGAGCTAAGTGTCACAGCTGACACAAGGGCAAATACACATGGTTTCTGACCCAGTGCAGTTGGCATCTAGCTGAGATGGCATCTAGCTCAGCCTCTGGCTGAGGGTCTGCATGGTAAAGGGCCAAGGCTATTGTGTATGGCTGCATAGAGAGTGCCTGCCCAACTGCAGGGGACACCATCTACACAGATTATGACATTGTGGTTGTGCCACATATGTGTGATGCTATGGACCACACAGGGGTCCTGTACGAGGGACATGTCCTAGGACTTTATTCTAGCACTTGTCTGTTGAAGTTTTCAGTTTAGCTCTAGGAAGTCATTTGTGGCTGAAGTTAGAGTGGGAGAAATGGCTTCTATTCAGTACAGTAGAATTCTGCACATACTGGAGGGGTCACCATTTTTTGATACACCGGCTTCAGAGCCAGTTTGAATATGACTGAAAAGTTGAATTTCACTTGTGACTTGGCTCCATCTGTGAACTCTTTGGACAGTGAACCAGGGAGTGCAAAAATTTGTTCTGGACTGGAATCAACTTGGTAAGTGAAATGAGAAAAAAAATTCACAGCTTGAACTCAATAACAGATGAAGCTAGAAAACTCCCAAATATTGTAAAGTTTGGACATAAGGTTCTAGACAATAACCCATAGGTTAAAGAAGAAATCATGATGGAAATTTGAAAATACTTTGAATTGAATACTTTGGAAATTTTACATATCAAAAGTTGTGGGATATAGCCAAACCTTTGCTTACTGGGAAATTTATGTGAATATGTTAGAAAAGGTGGGAGGCTGAAATCAATGAGCTAAGCATCAATTTTAAGAACTTTGAAAATAACAGCAAACTAGAGCAAAGAAAGAAGAAAGAATGACAGTATTAGAGATAAGAATAGAAAGTAATAAAGAGGAAAACAAAAAACAAACATGCAGTAGAGAGGATCAAGATGGACAACAGTTGGTTTCAGAAGAGGCTAATAAAAGTGAAAGTTCCTAGTGCAGGAATGGTGGGTGTGAGAGAGAAAGGGAAAGGGAGAAGAGGGAAAGAGAGAAGGGAAGGGAGAGGAAAAGGGAGAGGGAGAAAAAAAATGTTAAGAATAAAAAATTGGTTATCTGAGATTCTACAGATATTAAAATGACAAGCTCTTCCATTTTAAAATTTATGTGAAATGGACCCATTCTTAAATGCAATTTATTAAAAAAGATACCAGCAGAGAGGGAAAATCTGGATAGTTTTTTAACTATTAAGGGCATCAAATGCATAATTAAAATTTTCACAAAGAAAACTCCAGATCAGTAGTTAGTAAATTATATCAAACCTTTAGGAACAAAATAACTCCAGTCTTACATAAAAGAGAGAATATTCTAAAAAAAAAAGAGAGAGAATATTCTGACACATTTTAAAAGGTGAGCATAAGGCCTGTCTCACTCATGGATAGAAACTTAAGAGAGCCTAATCAAAATATTAGGAAACTAAACCCAGAAATATATAAAAAGGAATGAAATATATAAAAAGGAATGGTTTAGCATATGAAATCAATATAATTCACTTAGAATAAGTGATAAAAAAGTGACCATTTCAATAGATTCAGAAATTACATCTGATAAAATTTAATATTGGTTCATAATAAAAGCTTAGCAAATTGGAAATAGAGGAAGACTTCTTTAATATTTTCAAGGATAGCTATAAAAAAATCTATACTTCATGGTTAGAAGCTCTCCCTTTGAGAAGGAATAATATAAACATCCCCAGTATCAAAACTCTTCAGTATTGTACTGAAAATGCTATCCAGTGCACAAAGTCAGGAAAAAAACCAAGGAAAAGGTAAATAGATTGGGAAGGGAGAAATAAAGGTATTATTCAAGGGTACAAAAATGTAATATAAATATTGAAAAATCAATGTATGTCTGTATATACCTGCAATAAACAGCTAGAAAATGAACAAAAATATATTATTTATGATGCATCAAAAATGTGAATTATCTAGGACAATGCTGGGAAATGATGTATAAGATGTCTATGCAGAAAACTCTAAAACATAATTGATAAAAATTAAAAAGAAGACATAAGTAAGAGGAAGGAAAAACTATGTATGTAGATTTGAAGACTCAATATTAATAAAGGTAGTGTTAATGTTCCCCAAACTGATCTCAGTGTAATCCCTAATAAAAATACCTTTCCCTACACCACCTGTATCTTTGGGGTGAATACCCAGTAGTGCAATTGCAGGGTCATAGGGAAGCTCTATTTTTAATTTCTTAAGGAATCTCCACACTGTTCTCCAAATTGGCTGCACCAACTTGCATTCCCACCAAGTGTAAGAGGGCCCCTTTCTCCACATCCTCTCCAACACATGTTGTTTTCTGTCTTACTAATTATGGCCATTCTAACTGGTGTAAGGTGGTATCTCAATATGGTTTTAATTTGAATCTCCCTAATGGCTAGTGATGATGAACATTTTTTCATGTGTCTGGTAGCCATTTGTATGTCTTCATTGGAGAAGTGTCTGTTCATGTCTTCTGCCCATTTTTTGATATGATTATCTGTTTTGTGTGTGTTGAGTTTGAGAAGTTCATTATAGATTCTGGATATCAGCCGTTTGTCTGTACTGTCACTTGCAAATATCTTCTCCCATTCCGTGGGTTGCCTCTTTGTTTTGTTGACTGTTTCCTTTGCTGTGCAGAAGCTTTTGATCTTGATGAAGTCCCAAAAGTTCATTTTCGCTTTTGTTTCCTTTGCCTTTGGAGACATATCTTGAAAGAAGTTGCTGTGGCTGATATCAAAGAGGTTACAGATGTAGTGAAAAGAAGGGCCATCTGTACCCCAATGTTCATAGCAGCAATGGCCACGGTGGCCAAACTGTGGAAAGAACCAAATTGCCCTTCAATGGACGAATGGATAAGGAAGATGAGGTCCATATATACTATGGAGTATTATGCCTCCAGAAAGGATGAATACCCAATTTTTGTATCAACATGGATGGGACTGGAAGAGATTATGCTGAGTGAAATAAGTCAAGCAGAGAGAGTCAGTTATCATATGATTTCACTTATTTGTGGAGCATAACAAATAACACGGAGGACATGGGGAGATGGAGAGGAGAAGGGAGTTGAGGGAAATTGGAGGGGGAGATGAACCATGAGAGACTATGGGCTCTGAAAAACAATCTGAGGGTTTTGAAGGGGTGCAGGGGGTGGGTGGGAGGTTGGAGGAGCCTGATGGTGGGTACAATGGAGGGCATGTATTGTGTGGAACACAGGGTATGGTGCATAAACAATGAATTCTGTTACACCGAAAAGAAATTTTTAAAAAATGAGAAAAAAAATACCTTTCCCAATAAAAAGTCTATTTTTTTTGGTGGGATTAAACAAGTTGATTCTAAAATTTATGAAAATCTAAAGGGTCAAGAATAGTCAAGGCATTTTTGAAGAAGAACAACTCAGAAGTTAATATTTAATAAACACATAGAATGGTGGGGTATAATAGAAAGTTCAGAAACAGACCACACGTATATGAACATTTAATTTATAACCAAGGTGGTACTCCAAAATAGTTGGGAAGCTTAGTTTCATCATTAAATTATGGTGGAACAGATGAATAAAAAAAGATATGGAAAGAAGGAAACTTGACCCCTACATCCTGCCAAACACAAAAGTCAGTTCCTGGTAGAATGTAAATGTGGATGTAAGAGGTAAAATAGTAACACTGAAGAAGATAACATAGGAGACTATCTTTATGGTGGAAGGTAGGAAAAGCACTAACTATAAAAGAAAAAGATAAAATGGCTAGGTTAAAATTTAGAACTTCTTTTCATTATAAGAGAGTGAAAAGGCAAGAAGATATTTGCAACAAACATGAAAGACATTCAAAACATAAGGAAAAAACCCAGAAATTAAAAAAAAACCCTAATAAACATATAAATAAGAGACTTGAATAGGTACTCCATAGAATATTAAATTAAAATGACTAAAATATAAATGAAATTTTCTTAATTTCCTTAGTGGTCAAGAAAATGCTAATGAAAACCATAAGAAGATTCTACTAGTCATCTTATTGAATGGCTAAAATTAGCGGGACTGACAACTGCCTAGTGTTGTTGGAGACATGGAGCAAGGGGAGTCATGTAGAAGTGTGTACTGGTATGGTCACTGAAAAACAGTTTGGTATTATCTATGAAAGTTGAAGAACATATATTCTATTACCCAGAAATTACAGTCCTATGTGAGCACATGTGCAGTAGGAGACATAGATGAGAATGTTCATAGTAGCATTACTCCAATGGCCCAAACTGAAAAACAGCCCAATGTCTCATCTAGAATAGACACATAGATTGTAGTATATTCATACAATGCAATTTTATACATCCATAAAAATAAGTGAACTGCATATAAATGCAACAACATGGATGCCTCTTACAAGTATAATGCTGAATGAGTGAAGCTGAATTTGAAAGCATACATGCATTGTGACTCCATTTATGCAGAGTTCAAAAAGCAGGCAAGGGTGAGCTGTGGTGTTTGATGAAGTATTTTTTGGTGGCAAGACTTGGTAAGCAAGGATTGCCATAGAAACCAGATAGCAGTTGCATTTGAGGACCTCCAAGTGTTGGTGATTAGGTGGAGGGGGATTTTGGGACTCTGGCAACATTCTGTTTCTTGATTGGGGCAGTGTTGCATGGAACATCACTGTCATAATTCATTGAGATATGCATTTCTAATTTTGTGTACTTTCCTGAAAATGATTAAAAAAGAAAAGAAAAAAATACATGTATACTTTTACCAAACATTTTCACTTTTGGTTATTTATCTCATTGATACACTTGTGATGTGAGTGAAATAAAGTATGTACTAGGATATTCTTCGCAACACTGTAGTATTAAAAGATTAGAATCAACTGAAATGTTCTTTAAGAAACAAGTTAAAAAATTTATGAAAGATCCATATAGTAAAATATGAAATAGGTATTAAAAAAGAACGATACAGGAGGTGGCTCAGTGGGTTAAACATTTGCCTTAGGCTCAGGTCATAATCCCAGAGTCTTGGGATCCAGCCCCACATTGGGCTCCCTGCTTCTCCCTCTGATGCTCCCTCTGCTTGTGCTCTCTTGCTCTCTCTGTCAGATAAATAAATAAAATCTTTTAAAAAATGATACAGCATAATATATACTTACCTGAAAATTTCTTCAAAGCCACGTGAATGGAAAAACAGGGTTCAGAATAGTAGAGTTTGCAACATTTGTGTGTAGGAAAAATGCATAGGGTGCTTCTAAAAGTTGTAACAGTGATTTCCTTTTGAGAGAGTACTATGTGGCTAGAATATAGGGAGGGAAGAAGAATTTCTTTTCAATGAATATGCCTTTATATACTTTTTGAATTTCCTAGTGTATGTGTATTCCTTAGTCTCAAACTTTTAAAAAAATATTTATTAATTATTTATTTATTTGTGAGAGAGAGAAAGAATGCAAGCTGTGGGGAGGGGTAGAGGGAGAGGGAGAGAAGCAGACTCCACAGTGTGTGGGGGAGCCAAAGGTGGATGTACAGAGGCATTGACACTTTAAAAAGCAATAGATTGGGGTGCCAGGGTGGTGTCTGTCTTTGGCTCAGGTCCTGATCCTGGTGTCCTTGGATTGGACCCCACATTGGGCTCCCTGCTCTTCAGGGGGTCTGCTTCTCCCCTTGCTTATGCTCTCTCAAATATATAAATAAGATCTTTAAAAAAAAGCATTAGATTGCTCTAGACCTCCCCACAAATTCCTCCCTGTGGTTTCATTTTCGTGGCTGTCTGGATTGATTTCTTGCATTTTGCTGCAGGTTTTGGTCTGCCCTCCCTTGCCAGTGTTCCAGATGGACTGCTTAATGACTTTTCCTCAGACCCTCTGACTACCCCCACCAACTTACTTCCTCAGTTGTTCCCATATTTGTGTGAAGTCTGATTCCTAAAATAAATCCTGTATTTCCATAATACTTTTGGTGGCTGTAAACTCTGATTGATAGAGGGAGATTTCTTTTCTTTTTTTTTTAATGCTTTGAGTTCTACACTATGGAAAGATTCTTTTTCATTTTTTAATTAAAAAAATTTTTTTATAAACATATAATGTATTATTAGCCCCAGGGGTACAGGTCTGTGAATTGCCACGTTTATACACTTCACAGCACTCACCACAGCACATACCCTCCCTAATGTCCATAACCCAACCACCCTCTCCTTACCCCCTTCCCCACCGGCTCCTCTCAGTTTGCTTTGTGAGATTAAGAGACTCTTATGGTTTGTCTCCCTCTCGATCCCATCTTGTTTCATTTATTCTTTTCCTACCCCCTATACCCCCATGTTGCATCTCCACTTCCTCATATCAGGGAGATCATATGATAGTTGTCTTTCTCCAATTGACTTAATTCGCTAAGCATAATACCTAGAGGGAGATTTCTTAAATAAGACACAAACTTTGACTAGAATACTTCCTTCCTCTGCCCCCGTTTTTAGCATGGCAAAGTCTTGTGTGTTTTCAAGGTTCAATTTAAATGTGTCTTCCATTGTGAAAATGTCTAGAATTTCCCTCCTTGCTGATTTTACACAGTGGTCCTGAAACACTTTGGACACTTTTTCTTTATTTACCATTTATATTATGGTTCGGTGTTTGTTAATTTATCACCCCTACTAGATTGTAAGCTGCTTAAGGTCAAGAGGAATATGTCTTGCTGTCTTTCCTATTCTTCCCTGTTCCTTCACCTCCTGCCTTATACAGTGCTGTGCATAGCTCTGGTAACCAATTTGAGCTTATTGCCTTGCATATACAATATAGGTTTGCTTCCAAATCCGTAAGGATTAGGTTACTGAAAACCCCACCTAGAAGGATTCATGGTTGAGAAGCAGATGATTTTTAACTTTTTGAGGAACCTCCATACTGTTTTCCAGAGTGGCTGTACCAGTTTGCATTCCCACCAACAGTGTAAGAGGGTTCTTAACTAACTTGACTTTAAATAAAAAGAGAGAGAGAGAAAATCAGATCATTGTGTAGACAAAAGTGTTGGGGAACTGAGAAAATGTATGGGCACACAAAAAATCTAGTGTATGTGTATGTATGCACAGGCAGAGGCAGAGGGAGAAGCAGGCTCCCCGCCGAGCAAGGAGCCCGATGTTGGACTCAATCCCAGGATGCTGGGATCATGACCTGAGCCGAAGGCAGCCGCTTAACCAGCTGAGCCACCCAGGCATCCCCCATTTTAACTATTTTATGAAATGAAAATAAAGTACTAAAATCCAAGAAAGTGTAATTAGAACCACACATTTAAGCTACATTTGTAATTTTACCTTTTCTAGTAACCATGTTTAAAAAATTTTAAAGTAATGATAATTTTAATATTTTATTAAACCCCAGACATTCAAATACTATCATTTTGGCACACAACCAATAAAAATATTATTTATGAGAGAAAAAAATAATGTAGTACAATTAACACACTAAAGAGAACACCAATAAAATATTACTCTTTATTAGTTACTTATAAAATTTGTATCATAAAAAGTTATATCACAGTTAATTTCTATTTGCCAATTTTTGGTTATTGCAAAATATTTTAGGATTTCCTCTACCTTTGTTTTAACCCTTGAAAAGACTGAATTCATCTCTTTCCTCTATTTTCCGGATAACATGCATGTTGAAAGGACTTTTATTTTTTTTTAAAAGATTTTATTTATTTATTTGACAGAGATCACAAGTAGGCAGAGAGGTAGGCAGAGAGAGAGGAAGGGAAGCAGGCTCCCTGCTGAGCAGAGAGCCCAATGTGGGGCTCGATCCCAGGACCCTGGGATCATGACCTGAGCTGAAGGCAGAGGCTTTAACCCACTGAGCCACCCAGGTGCCCCTGAAAGGACTTTTCTTTGTGTTTTTCCATCATTCAAATATTTAATACGTTTTCCAATGTAACGGCCTAGAATTGTTGCTTCTTGTTTCAGGTCCTATTCATGTGTACAATTGCATAGTGACTTGGATGTTAAAGATAGAAAGAAAGAGAGAGAGAGAGTAAAAACTAACAGGCAAACCCTAAGGCTTTGGGAAAATTTCATTTAATTTACTCATTCTCACTGTGTAGATATTTCTCTTCTCTTCTCCCTAATACACAGAGACTTAGAACCTCTCTGGTAAGCCAAGTTCATGCTTAAATGTGCTCAGCCCGTCATATTTCTATTACCTGCTTTCGAAGGGCATAGGAGTATAGTTCTGAGGCCAGGTTTTACCTTCTTTCAGTGTCCTGAGAGAGAGGAAAAAACATTGCAAAAACTCTTGCCCACTGTTCTGCTGTCTTTTTTTGCCTTTTCCTATTCTCTTCAGCACTTTCCCTTTCTCTAATTATCCCCAGTCTGAGGGACTCATAAATCTCATACGTGGTAACTGAAAGTGAAATTCTCCTAGTTGCTGCAAAGGAGCACAGAAGCAAATCCACAGATACTGGGATTCTGCATAAAGGGGTGCTCATTGCTGAGGATGGATACTCTGTATTCAATTCTCATATTCATGTGCTCACAGATTTGCCCTCATTTAATTGGCTAAAAAAAGAAAACTGGTTTCTCATAAAATCTTCTTGAACTACTGTTTTAAGACTATCTCATTTGTTTTATTTTAGGGATGTTTGGCAGTTTTTAATCTGATTGGCTGAGGGAGAAAATCGCTGAGGGGCCAGTCAAATTGCTTCTTATTTGAGAACTTGGCCATTTAAAGAAGCTCAGGAGGATTTCATGATAACTGGATTCTGAAATGGTCAGCCATTAGATTTTGTGTTTCAGCAACTGAACGGGATGGCCCATTGATTGCCCATTCATTGTGACAGCCCAAAGCCCCGTGATTGACCAGCATCTGGTTAACTCAGTTGACCTGGATATCTAAGGCCTCAGTGATTGCTCCCTGAACCTTAAGAGGAGCTTGAACTGCCAAGGACCAGTCACATGCCTGTTTTGTTTGCAGAATCCTCATTGTCAGAGAACAAAATTCATGGTCCATCTTTGTTCTTTCATAGTGCCAAACAAAACAAAAATAAAAACCCCACAATAGTTTGGGAAATTGGTTCTACTAAAGAGATTTTTTAAAAAAATCATATCTACCATTAAACGCATAGTAAAATTAAAAAAAATCTATGCTATTTACATTAGGTTTATTCTGGGCTTACTTGATTTGCTGGTAAATTAAAGCCCTAAACTAGTAGTCCTCAAAATGTGGTACCCAGCATGGCAGCATCAGAATCACATTGAAACTGCTTAGAAACTCAAAGTCCTGGGTCCCTCTCCAGAAATACTGAATCAAAGTCTCTGGGGTGGGGCCCAGCAACCTGTGTTTTAGCAAGCCCTCCAGGTGACCCTAATGTTTGCTTAAGCTGATAATCACTGTCCTTAAATGTTAGTATGTGGGATTTTATTCAAATGGTGGCAGCAGGGATTTCAGTGCTTTCTGTTCTCCTCTCTAACCTTTCCTCTAGGGTCCTCCATAGTCAGAAGAATCACTTCTCTTGTTGATCGTCCCTCAAGGCCCTTTGAAACCTCTACTCCTGGGCCATGGGTGGGTTATTTGGTATTAGGATGTGCTGGGAACACTATGTGACATCTCATTAAAACTTAGCAAGGAAACCAGAGCTTCTCATCTGGTTTGGTTCAGTAACACTACTAACCTTCTGGCCAGCCTAGGTAGCCGCACACTTACTGCAAAGGAAGCAAACTATTGCTTTTGTGTGCTTCTGTCAGCATTATAGGGGTGAGGTAAGGCTCAGCCCTCTCAAAGTTGTTAGAATAGCACCCTGGCAATTTTAAACTTTCATTCTGGAAGAAAAATTTCTATTTGTTTTCTTTCTTTCTTTTTTTTTTTTTTTTGTCTATTTGTTTTCTTTATGAGTGTGGTAGGCTGGAAGTCTACAACAAACCTATAATTTTTTTTCTTTTTTTAAATTTATTTTTTGTTTTTTTATAAACATATAATGTAACCCCACCACCCTCTCCCAACACCCCTATCCCCCGCCCCCCTCAGTTTGTTTTATGACATTAAGAGTCTCTTTTGCAAACCTAGAATTTTAAAAGACCCATTATATTGAAAGAATGCATCTTCTTCTTTTTTTATTTTATTTTATTTATTTATTTGACAGAGATCACAAGTAGGCAGAGAGACAGGCAGAGAGAGAGGAGGAAGTAGGCTCCCTGCTGAGCTGAGAGCACCATGTGGGGCTTGATCCCAGGACCTTGAGATCATGACCTGAGCTGAAGGCAGAGGCTTGACCCACTGAACCACCCAGGCACTCCAAAAGAATGCATCTTCTATGTTAAATGAGAGATTCAGGGGCCCAGGAAAATGTCAGCTTTTAGTGTGGCTTAAATATTGTATTTCCTTGTTCAGAGATTCTGGGATGGGAGCAGGGAGGTTGGAGATACAGACTCATGGGTCCTACTCACAAAGTTTACTAGAACCAAATATATTTAAGAAAAACACATTGCTATGGTGCTTTTTTCCCCCACTAGAGCTGCCCTCGATAAAATGTGGGTGTCATTTGAAAAGGGCATCATTTCCAATGGTTTCTTAAAGTGTCACATGGAGTATTGATTGATCAGTCTTGCTGACAGCATGACTAGGGCCAGAGTGGAGCTGTCCCTGTGATCCAATTTTCAGAGCTCACAGACACCTTCACTCCCTGGCAAATAGCATCTGCAAGTGGCAGAATGGAGGGGGTCAGAGGTATGGGTGTGTGTGCAGGAATAATCTGGGAGAAAGGTGGCAAGAATGAATGATTTTGTATCATGGCCAGCTTGTCTAACCAGTATGTGTTGAAAGCTGCAGGTATCACACCTTAGATGATTCGAAGTCTGCTTTATTTTTTCTAACAAGCAACATTAAGCCATGAATAAGTCAAAAGCAGATTCTATTCAATGAAGAATACCAATACCAACATCAGTGAAATCACTTTAAGATAATATTAGTGTCTACATTTGTATTTGCTTTTGTCCATAAGTTTATACAATACAGAGAAGGGAAAGAAGTACCCTCCCAACTGTACTTTCTTTGCAGCACAAAACATAGTTTTACCAAATACAGTTGGTCCTCAGAATGACAAATACACAGTCTAGGCAAGTGACTTCTAAGTGTGTTACTTGGTTGCTGCAGGATTGCATGTACGAACAGATGCATAGATGAATATGAGCAGATAGATATACCATGGCCCATGTCACAAAGAGTTTGGAGGTTGGGTGAGTGGTTTAAGGCAAGGTGTGGGCTCCCACTCATTTTTCTATTTATAAAATAAGAGCCTGGACAAAATGATTTCTAGGTTTCATCCCAGCTCTGGCATAGTATGCTTTTTCTCATAGGTTTTACTCAGGGGCAGCAGGATTGAAGCAGAATAGGGGCTTGGGGGCCTCCTGGGTCACACAGTTGTTTAAGCATTTGCCTTCAGCTCAGATCATGATCCCAGGGTCCTGGGGTCAAGCCCCATATTGGGCTCCCTGCTCAGAGGCAAGTCTACTTCTCCCTCTCCCCTTGCCTCTCCCCCTGGCTTGTGTTTTCTATCTTTCTCATGCTCTTTCTCTCTCAAATAAATTAATAAAATCTTAAAAAAAAAAAAAAAAAGAATAGGAGCTTGGTTTGAGCAGAATGAAGGTGGCTGAGGGCTCACTACTTTCCATGAAAATAGTTTCCCAGGGTGTGAACTCTGGATTACTGGATGAGAAAAATAAGCATGAAATTTGCATCTGGATGGGTCCACTCCAGGGCTCTGGGTTCTCTGGACATCAGGACAGAGACTGATGTGCTGGAACCCTGACGCCAGAGGAGTAGGGCAAGAAGTACTCATAGGAATTACAAGCAGTATCCCTTCTGAGCTGAAGATCCCAAGGGACTTTGCTTTCCTTAGCACTCCTACATGGGATCCTTGGGGCATGTTTTTGTGGGGAACATGCAAGTGTGTTTCTTTCCTCCTTTGCACAAGAGATAATAGCATGCTATGATTTATTCACTGTAATTCTTATATACTCTTTCAACTTTGTTGAGCCTGTTACATTCTGTGCCCATTTTCTCCTTGCTCTTGGGATATTTTCCTATCCCAAACATGTTCAGAAGAAGCTCTTTTAGTCATAATTGTGTCCTTTTCCTAGTCTGGCAGCTTATGCCCAATCATGGGCTGCTGCATTTTGCTTAGAAGACCTCACAGAACTGCTGGGAGGTTAAGTGCAGCACAACATTGAAAGCACCAGATCTTGTATAAGATGATAAGTGTATAACATTTGGTTATTATTTCCAGTGGACTGCAAACACCTGTTCTTCTTTGCATCCTCTTTGTTTAGTATATTGTGGAGCTTGATGGAGGCTAGTTCAATAAGGAAATCAGTCCAAGACCTGCCTTCATAGCTGTCACAAGTGACTTGACCATCTGGACTCTTAGAATAGCTTAGAGAAAAGAATTAGTACTTGTTCTTTGCAAGGAGGATGATAACTTAGACTTCTGGCCATTCTTGTGGACATTGTGTTCACATAACGGTTGGATCCGATGGCTATAACTCTCCATTGTAGGAGAATCCAGGTAAAACATTCTTTCCAACTGTTGACTTAATCTTGTTGGAGGGATGCCTAGCTTCAACCTTTGTTCTTTTGCAGGGACATCTGAGCTAAGTGTTCAATTTTGTTTGTTCTTGCAGCCCAGCTCCCAGATATGTGCAGTTCAATGGACTGGCTCCACCTACCTCCTGCCACACCCCAGTGAAGGCCTTTGCCATTGGTCGTCACTTCCCTCATCAGTCCTTGTGTGCAGTGATAATTGGGACAATCATCCTGCTACAGGGGTGAGTGATGCCTATTCTAGTACCATTTTAGATGGTGAAACTGAGGACTACTTTATAAAGTGGCCAGTCTAATCAGAAGAAGGATGAGACAAAATCAAATGATTATTATTCTAGAGGGGAAAGTCAGAACGAGAACTGAAGGATGTCAGGTATTTTGCCTGTTTATCCAATGCTCCATCATTATTTTTTAGTTTTATAGATTGAACATGATTTTATCTGTTTGAGTGGAAAAAATTACTGGAGTATGAAGAAATTCAGTAATCCTTGTTTCCAAGTGGCTAATGGAATTATGGCACCTGGAATCCTGAGCATTTGACCCAAAGTCTATTGCACCACACAATCTCAGGATATGTAGTCATGCCTGTCTTATGTCTGGTTTGCTGGCTGTCCACTGCTGAAAAACTTTCTACTGATTATGAGGGGGAAATTCAGTTATTTTTAAAACCTTTTTACTAAAGCAAATTGCCTAGTTCCCTATCTCTATTCCATACGTGACTTATCAGCTAAGAAAATAAAAATATGAAACTTGCATTACATGTTTGGAAATGATCCCAAATAATTTCAAAGACAAATTACTGTTCCACTTTTTCTAAGGTTTTATGTTTATGTTTTCTAGAAACATTATATAGGCAAACTGAAAGAGAAAATAATGATTATAATCTCATAATTCCTATCTGATATTACTACTGGCATTAATTTTTTTATTTTTAGAGATTTATATATATTTGAGAGAGGGAAAGAGAGGGTGCATGCACTCACATGAGTGGTGAGGAGGGGCAGAGGGAGAGAACATCTATGCAGATTCCCACTGAGTGAGAAGCCAGCTGGGGGCACGATCTCATGACCTGAGCCAAAACCAACGGAGTTGGGTGTTCAACCCACTGAGCCATGCAAGTGGCTCTATTTCTGGCATTTAGAGAATTTCTTTTTGATATATTCTCTCCATGCCCATTCCTCTCCATCTAATTATAATTACATTGTTGATATTATTTGGTAGTCCCCTCCACCTAGTTTTATAGTAGAGGAATTTCTCCTTATTATATATTCTTTATAGTCATCCATGCTTTAAAACGATGCATTACATTGAATATACCTCAGCTTAATAGTTCCATATTTTTGATATTTAGACTATTTTCTCTTTTCATGTGTTACTTTCATGTATCACTGTTGTGGATCTCTTTAAACATAAGCACTTTTTCATTATTTAAAATTATTTCTTATTTTAAAAAAGGATTTATTTATTTATTTTAGAAAGAGAGAGAGAGAGAGATTGAATAAACAGGGGTGGGGAGGGGCAGAGGGAGAGGGATAAGGAGAGAGAGTCTCAAGCAGACTCCCTGCAGAGTGTGAAGCCTGACATGGGAGTGGGGCTCCATCTCATAGCCCTGAGATCATGACCTGGGCTGAAATCAAGAGGAAGATGCTTAACCAACTGAGCCATCTAGACACCCGTAAAATTATTGCTTATCAAAAGGATGTATGCATTCCAAAGATTATTGATATATGCTTCCCAATTAGTTTTAAAAAATGGTTTTACCAACTTACACTGCATATGGGATGTTTATTTCACCATATCCACCATATTCAGTCTTATGAATTGTCATGAATTTTTTTTTGCTAATTGATACATAAAAAATAGCAACCTGTTTTAATTTGCATTTTTTATTTTGTTTGTAATTATCTTCCCTTACTTTAATGGTTTGTCATTGGAATCTTGACTTCAACTAAATTAAAAAAAAATTAAAAACAGTAATTAAAAGACACCAAAAATTGGTAATACTTACATGATTAAATAAGCAGATAGAAGCATAGGAAACTAGCTTGTATTGCTAAAGCTAAGTCTCTTGGACAACTGATGTCTCCAAGTGAAGTGTGAATTTCTTTGGAGGGCAATGGGATTAAAATAGGGCTTACTGAAGGTCCACTCCATATACTTCCAGAAATTTCTAGAATACAGAAGCTGGATAACAGGCATTTGAAGTATTACCCTCCATCCTCTCTCTTTGGGAGATTTTGCTTGTGTAAGAGTGATTTGTTTATTACAAGCAAAACAGATTATTTTTTAGATAATATATTTGTGAATAAAATGTATCCAGTGTCCAGATCAACACAATATGTTACTCATAAGATAATGCAGTCATTTTTCCATCTAGCTTCTATCAGGAGATAAAGGGTTCCTTTTACTGAAGACTCCAAAGGGGTGAAGAACAGTGGGGGTCCAGAGGTGTGATTTGTAGATCTCATCTGGGATGGCTTGGAAGTAATTACTGCTAAGCATAGTCATGTGGTCTGCTTTTAAGACACTAGTTGTTGTTCCAGTGATTGCTATTGTTACACTTATATTTGGTAGATGTGTGGTGTTTATAAGGATTTTGCACTTTCTGTCTCTCCCTTGAAGATAGGGATTTGCTTTATAGGCCCTCTCTAACCTTGCTCTGCTGATTAAAAAGCTTAAGGACCACCACACAGATTTCATGGTTTCTGAATGCTCCTTTATGAAATTCCAGGAAGGATGAGTGTGTGGGAAAAAAAAAAATGTTTTTCTAGAAGAGAAACTGGTACAATCGGAATGACTCAGAATTTAATTATAAATGATTCGAAGCAACTGAGTATTGCTTATTCAAAGCCCAGGGTGGGGAGGAACTCCTTTGTTTTCCGCAAAAGTGCTTGTAATGAGATGTGGCAGCAAATAGACAATAGGGAAGAAGTATGTTAGTTCTCCTAGCCCCCTTCTCTTTTCTTTTTCTGTGTTGGATTTAAGAACTATCTCAAATAAAAAGTAAGGGAAAGGGAGGACTCAGGGGACAAAGCAAGGGAGGGATGGGTATTTCAGATAGTTTGGGACAAATAAAAAAAAAAACTGAAAAATGAAAGAAATGACAGGCAGACTCAACTGACCAACAGGAGCTGGGCACATCCATGACTGGTAAATTGGGCTCCTGCATGCTCTAATTCCTGCTGCACCCCGGACTGCTAACACGCCTCGATAAAAAGGAGAAAAGAAAGGAGGGGGAAAAAATCCATGCAGGAGGCTGTGAGTGCACACAGAATCTGTTCCGAGCTCCCTCCACAGGCAGACATGGATCAATAAATCAATAAGGAATGTTCACTGGCTGTAAAATGGGTAGAGATTCCAGTGTCAGGCTGCTCCAAGATGGATGGACAGTGGGCTTGCTGTCTGCCGAAAAGCCAAAGGTGACTATCACCTTGAGATGAGATCAGTGACCAGCAGCCTAAGGGCCCTTTGAACTCAGAGTCTATGATTGAAGACCCGGGCATGGCTTAAAACAGTCCCAATGCGACCCATGAGGACATGCCCTCTGCTTTGTGCATCACCCCCCAACAGTCACACCTCTTGGCAGGGCTGATGGTTTGCCGCATGGGGCCTGGCTGCTGTCTACCCCTGGCCTGCTGTGCCCTGTCATTGAAGTAAAGGCTACAGGAGACTGAATCAGAAATTACCAGATGCCCTAGTGGTAGGAAGCATTGATCGGAAAGGGTAGGGATTTTCTGCACAACAGTTGGATTTTCCCTTTTATATAAAGGGGGTTTAACATAATACAGGCAGTGCTTTCGCTGCATAGCACTGGATGTTAACCCTTGCTTTCGTGGACTTAACCTGAGGCTACCACAGGGGTGGCTGTAGCTGGTGTTTCTGAAATTCAGAAAA
The DNA here is from genome assembly GCA_003697995.1 of Taxidea taxus jeffersonii. Lineage (NCBI taxonomy): Eukaryota > Metazoa > Chordata > Mammalia > Carnivora > Mustelidae > Taxidea > Taxidea taxus. Next base: position 25,009 of record RCUC01126585.1, on the reverse strand, counting down.
GTGCTTTCTATTTGAAGGGCAGTTAGGTCAGGCCAGTCTGGCTGTGTGGTGACTCTGCTGGAGTGGTGGGTGGCTTCTTTTCAGCTCCATCTCTGCCAGCGGGTCTGCAGCGTGACCACATTTGCACACTGAGTGGGGACACCCTCATTTGGGAGTCCCTGCTACTGGAGCTGGCAGGGGATGGTGTACTCCTTGTCCTCTCTGTGACCCCAACTTATTTTCACCCTTGAGGATACAGAGCCCCTAACCTCTTCTAATAGAGACCGAGTGGTCACTTTGGGTTCAAATGCTGCGCTGTCCACCTCCTGCTTACTTCTCAGGATTGGCTCTGACACAAATAGCTCATTCAAGAAAAAAATGTAAAAGAAACCCAAAATTCTGGGTTATATTTCAGCTTATCATTTAGATAATTTGCCAGTAGTTGGCCACAGGTACAGTGTACGTATCTTATTCATTTCTTCATTCTTTTATTCAGTAAATATGTTTTGATTTCTTGCTGCTTGTTATTCCTACTGTGTGCCAGGCAACTGGTAAAAAGATTAAGAGGGTCCTAGCCCTTGAAGAGTAAGGAGTCCCTGAAAATGATTTATAAAACTTCTATTTCTAGTATGTCTAGAAGATCATATTTATTTTTTTAAAAATATTTTTTTTTAATCTTTAAGGTTTTTAATCAGTGTTTTTGGATAAACAGAAAAGGCAGTTTTTTTGCAATAGGTAAAAAAAATAAAAATGTATATTCAATCATAGTTAAATGAAAGCTGTATGATATCATGGAAAATGCGTTGGAGAGGATTCACTCACTCCCTCACTCATTCTACAAATGTGACTTGACTATTCCGTCTGGCAAGCTACTGATGTTGGATAGTTCTGGTGGAGAGTAGACATTCAGCACAGAGTCCTACAAATAAATGTACAAAGGTACAGAGTACTGTGAGGGTGTGTATGAGTAGAAGGAAGATCTAATTTTGATGTGTGGGAGGGTAGGAGGGAGGTCAGCAAAGGCTTTGAGAGCTAGAGGAGGAGATGGAGCCAGGGTGGAGAAAAGTGGGATGTGGACTGGGCCTCATATCCTGGTCCTGCCACCAACCAGATGTGTGACTGCAGGCCAGACTATCTTTCTGGGCCTGTGATTCCCCATCTGTTGGGGGGGGACGGGGTTAGGCTTGTTAATTTACACAAAACGTTTTGGCTTTGAATTAGTGTGATTCCTTAAAAAAGAGTCCATTTACATGAAGGCTGAATCTATGACAAATGGCATTGTCAGGAGTGGTTCAGATATTTCTAAAAGAACACAAGAGTTGTTGCTATACAGCCTCAGTGGCACCAGCCATGGGAAACAGGTGGTGCTTTTTATCATGGCTCCTAACCATGGCCTTAAAAATGATGGTCTGAGTCCTGATCCAAATAACTCATGAGGCCATTGAGAAAGACTGGGGTAGATTAGACTGAATATGAGTCAGACATGAGGTTTGATGACCATCCTTCAGGCAATAGGCTACATTTAGAAATACTAACAGGTTTCTCATTTCTCAATACCTATGTGCCAGATACTGAGCTTAGTAGATGAGGGAAGGAAAGATTTCGGACTAGGAGTCTGTCCTCATGAAGTTAATTTAACTGAATTGAGAAAAAAAAGTTGTATTTAAAATTTTAGGGGCGCCTGGGTGGCTCAGTGGTTTAAAGCCTCTGCCTTCAGTTCAGGTCATGGTCCCGGCGCCCTGGGATCAAGCCTTGTGTAGGGCTCTCTGCTCGGCAGGGAGCCTGCTTCCTCCTCTCTCTCTGCCTGCCTTTCTGCCTACTTGTGATTTCTCTCTCTGTCAAATAAGTAAATAAAATCTTAAAAAAAATTTAAAATAATTGTAGATATTTGATCCATGTACACTAAATATAGAGCTGATCCATATACAGATTTAAATAAAGATGTTAGAGCTTTGTTGCTTTGTGTCATTCCATTATGGTTGCTCATCTCTCCTTCTTCCTCTATAGATGGAGACACACTGTCTCAGCTTCAGATCTTGGCATGCAGTATCTTTAGTCTGTTCATTGATATGAAATGTCAGCTTGCTTTCCTAACTAAAATTCTAGTCTCTGGATCTTAAAAAGAAGTCTTGGTCTTGGGGATGGGAACAGCTACTCCACATTGGTCAGGGAAGCAGGAAGATAGGAGCACACAGGTGGAGAGTACACATATGTTAGAAATTGCTGGAAAAATACCATTTGAACTCATATCTGTCTCTCTTGCTTTCTTCCAATCCCAGATGATACAAGGTGTCACACACTCCAAATAACTCCCAGTCACGACCAATATTAAAGGTGGTGACCTGGGAACCTACAGTCCCCAGGATATGATGATATTAGGAGGTCTACTCCGGGATCTCTTGAGAATGGTGATAAATGGAGTCACCTTGAAGCGTGTCCTGAATGGCTTTGTGGGGGCTGCTGGTTTATCTGGGAAGCCCTTTAACATTGCCTCCTTTTAATCTGGGCTGTCTTTGATGCTGGGTATGTTGCTAGAATTATTCTACCAAACACAGACTTTTCAATCGATTTTTCTTTTTAGTTGTAGCTGATTTAGAAACTGCTTTTTAGGTCTATGAGGGTAACCTGAGTGTTGCAGATGCCCCTGGCAAGAAGGCTCCTGAATTATCACATAATTATCTGGAAAGCCCTCACCTTTTGGCCTCGCTGGTGCTTCCTTTTCTTGCCATTACCCCAGAAAAACCTACCACTTCAGAGTCCGGGCTCTGGCTTTACAGAATCCTGGGCTCAAGTCCCAACTCCCCACTTACTAGTTCCTGTGAAAATTAATTTTTTTTAAAAAAGATTTTATTTATTTATTTGACAGACAGAGATCACAAGTAGGCAGAAAGGCAGGCAGAGAGAGGGGAAAGCAGGCTCCCTGCTTGAGCAGAGAGCCTGATGCGGGGCTCGATCCCAGGACCCTGGGATCATGACCCGAGCCGAAGGCAGAGGCTTTAACCCACTGAGCCACCCAGGCGCCCCTGAAAGTTAATTTTAATCTTTCTAAATCTCAATTTTCTTTCCTAGAAAATGGATTGTTATGAGAAGTTAATGAGATGATGCCTTTAAAGATATTAGAAAATAGGAAATACTCAAGAGATTTTAACTCTTGTCCATAGTAACAAAAACAACAATTTGAATTAACCTAGCATCTAGTCTAACCCTAGCTATCATTAGATCTGAGATCTACTGAATCCAAGATCTGAGAATGATGCATGCCTCACATATCCATCCCTCCCAAGACCAGTCTGGACACTTGCATAAAACATAAGGATTCTCTCTCATCCTGAGCCTCTGCCAGTCTGTCCACTCTGATCTCTGTCTGGCTTGACCCTTCTTCAGCATTTTGCTAGTGAGTCCCTCCAGAGCCTTCTTGTACTTCATCACATTATATTACCTCTGCCTAAACATATTCCTGGTTGCTACATTCTTCATCCCTCCAGGGTCCCACTGTCATATAGTCTTACTGATCCCTCTTGAGGCTTCTAGAAGGCAGAGGAGAATAAGATCCAACAAGTGATGCTGTTCCCCATTTCAAGTGAGACCACCACATTCTTAGTATGTCCAGCCAGTCTTCCTAGGGGATCTCTTTATCCTTTCCTCAAAAACCCATTCTCTCCCATGGTCCTGCTCAAGGGCTTTTGTATGAGACACTGTCACCCCAAATCACCAAAGGTATGATTGGAATTTAAAAGTAGATCCACCTTCCTATTGGTCAGCCCCTCCCACCGCAACTGAACCTTGAACAGGTTTTGCCTGTCCATCTCAACAACAGCCCTCTCTGTGTCCCGAACCTACTTGTCAAGCATTTTCCTTCCCTGGTCCCTTTGTGCTAAGGGACCTGGTTTCCATGGCATTAGCAGAATGAGTTGCTGAGTCCTGTGAGCCTGACACACTGCCACATCTAGTGGTCAGACCCTTTATTCATCTTCTTTTTCTCTGAGACACTTCCCACACTGGTCTTTCAGATGCCTTCCTTTTTGCTCTATCCTCAGTTCCTCCTTGCCAGGCTAGAAAATTCCTCACTCCTTTAGAGCAAACACAAGGATCATCTGATGGCATGTGAGCTCACAGTTGTTGCTTCTATCTCGGAACATCACACCCTCTCATTTTTATTTCAGACTCAGAGATAGGTGTCATCTCTTTTCTGCCTTACCCTGGATCCCTTCCCCACTCACTCCGGGAGACCCATCGCAGTCATCCCCCTCTCCTTCATCTTCAGTCTTCCTGTCCCCATGGTCTGATTCTTTTCTACCTTCACATCTTCATAGCACTCCCACCAGAAAATTAGAAAACCAGAAATACCCTCATCCTCACTGAAAAACCACCCAAAGTCTTTTGAGGACCCTTCTGCCTATATAGACTTCCTTTCAAAATCCTCTTCCCCCCTGAAATGTGCTCCGGTTCTTTATTTTAACCTGATTTTACCTCTGGAGGCAGGGGTGGGGGAAGCCTCCTGTTGATTCTTTTTTCAGAGCCTTTATCCGTCTTTGCTATTTCCACTGCCCCGCTCCACCTTCCCATTCAGGTCTCTATCACCTCAAACCTGGCATATTATCTGAGCTTTCTAATCATTTTCTCCAATCCAAGGCCATGCTGGAAGTAATTGGCAGGTAAATCTTTGTAAAACAGCACTTTGGCCATATTGTATCTCTGCTAACAAAATGATAGCTGGCTGCTACCCACAGGACAAAGTCCAGACTCCTGCTCTTCCACAGGGAGAACCACAACATACCCTTTTCCCAATCTTTTCTTTTAAAGACTCACATCTATTCCAACTAATTATCACTGAAACTTACCTCTTACATCCCAGTGTTACTGCAATTAGTCTTGTCTCCTTTTTTGAAATGAATTTTCCTTCCTGTTTACTTACTGAAAGTGCACATGTCCTTCTAGATCTGTCTCTGGCAATACTTCAAGCTCTTTCCTGATCTTACCTTCTAGCCATAAACTTTGTCTCTTGCCATTCTAAAATTTGTGTTTGTAGAGCTATCCTCCTCCTCTAAGGAAAAAGAGAAGTTTTATTCACTTCATTAGGGATTTTAGGTAAAATTTTAGATAAATATATTTGAGCTAAAAATTCACTTATTTTACTATGTGTGTTAAACTCAGAGCATTTCCTCTCCATCTGTGCCTTTAATATTTTTTTGAGTACAAAAAATACTGTCTATTAGAAGAGGTCCTAGAAATGCAGATTGGTAAACATAAAAAAGTCTTGCAACATAGACTGTTGTTAATATTTTGGTATATAACTTTCAGAATGATAAGAATGATGCATATTCTTATTGGTTTTTCAAATATTTCTAACCGTCCATATGTGGACCACTAGGGATAGAATGACAGACCAGACAGACATGAAATCTGCCAGGTTATGCTGACATTCTAGTGTATATAGTATATAAAAATACATATATTTTATGATATATACATATAGTATATAAAAATACATATATTTTATGATATACATATTTTTATATACTATATGTATATCATTAGTTTTTGAGGGAGAGAGAAAATCTGAAGCAGACTCCTGGTTGAGTGCGAAGCCCTATGTGGGGCTTGGTCCCAGGACCCTGAGATCATGACTTAAGTTGAAATCAGGAGTTGGATGCTTAACTGACTGAGCCACCCAGGTGTCCCCATCTTAACCATTTTTAAATGTGCAGTACAGAAATGATAATTGTATGCATTTTGTTGTGCAATAGATTTCTAAAACTTTTTCATCTTGCAGAACTGAAACTCTGTATCTGTTGAAAAGCATATGCCCTATTCCTTCCCCCAAGCTCTTGGCAACTACCATTCTACTTTCTGTTAGTAAGAGATTGACTATTTTAGATACCTCATTTAAGGGGGAATGAAGCAGTCTTTGACTTCTTGTGACTGTTTTATTTCACTTAGCATAATGTCCTCAGGATTCATCCATGTTGTAGTCTTCTTTTTACAGGAGGGCAATATTCCATTTTGTGTATATCCTACATTTTCCTTTATCTATTCATCTGTCAATGGAATTTTAGATTACTTCCACCTCTTGGGTATTGTGATTAGTGCTACAATAAACATGGGTGTACAGGTATCTCTTCAAGATCCTGGTTTCAGTTCTTTTGGATATATACAAGAATTGGGAATTCGGATCATATGGTAATGCTATTTTTAATTTTTTGAGGAACCTCATACTATTTTCCATGGTGGATACACCATTTTACATTCCTATCAACAGTGGGTCCCAGTTACTCTGATTTCTTGGCAACACTTGTTATTTTCTGAGTTTTGTTTTTCTTTTGTTTGATAGTGGCCATCCAAATGGGTAGGAGGTGATATCTCACTGTAGTTTTTTTTTTTTTTTTTTAAGATTTTATTTATTTGCCAGAGAGAGAGAGTACACACAAGCAGGCAGAGAGGCAGGCAGAGGCAGCGAGAGGAGCAGGCTCCCCGCCGAGCAAGGAGCCCAATGTGGGACTCCATCCCAGACCCTGGAATCATGACCTGAGCTGAAGGCAGCGGCTCAACCAACTGAGCCACCCAGGTGTCCCTCTCACTGTGGTTTTGATCTGCATTTTCCTGGTGATTAGTGATGTTGAGCCTCTTTTTATATGATTGTTAGCCATTTGTATATATCCTTTTCTTCAGAGCTCTTATATCCATCTTTGTTAAGTCTACTCCTTTCCTTCCCCTTGGGTTCAGGTCTCTATCACTTCAAACCTGGGATATTCTTAGATAAATATTATTCAAGTATAATCTGTTTTTTGTTTTTGAGTTGTAGGAGTTGTTTTTGTTTTTTTTTTTACAATTTTATTTATTTATTTGACAGAGAGAAACACAGCAAGAGAGGGAACACAGCAGGAGGAGTAGGAAAGGGAGAAGCAGGCTTCCCACTAAGCAAGCCCGACTCGGGGCTTGATCCCAGGACCCTGGGATCATGACCTGAACCAAAGGTAGATGCTTAATGACTGAGCTACCCAGGCTCCCTGAGTTGTAGGAGTTCTTAATATATTTTTGGTATTAACCCTTTATCAGATACATAGTTTAGAACTATTTTCTTCCATTCTCTAGGTTTTCTTTACATTTTATTGATCCCTCTCTGCACAGTTTATAAATTTGTTGTGGTCTCATTTGTCTATTCTTGCTTTTATTACCTATGCTTTTGGTGTCATAGCCAAGAAACATTGCCAGATCCAGTGTCATGAAGCATTTTCCCTAGGTGTTCTATAGTTTCAGGTCTTTTGTTTTGGTCTTTAATCCATTTTGAGTTAATTTTTTTGTATGGTATAAGGCAAGGGTCCAACTTTATTTTGCATATCCAGTTTTCCTATCACCATTGGATATCCAGTTTTCCTATCAATCACCATTTGTTGAAGAGATTATCCTTTCCCCATTGTACAGCATTGACTCTCTTGCCGAAGATCATTTCACAATATATGTGAGGTTTTATTTCTGAGATCTCCCGTGTTCCACTTATTTATATGTCTTTAGTTACATCAGTATTGTACTGTTTTGATTATTGTGGCTTTAGAATATTTTTAAAATCAGGAAGTGGCAGGCCTCTAGCTTTATTTTTCTTTCGCAGGATTGTTTTGGCTACTCAGGGTCCTCTGAGGTAGCATATAGGTTTTTGAGCCACCCCCCCGCCATCTGCAAAAAATGCCATTGGGATTTTGGTAGGGATTGCATTGAATCCATAGGTTGTTTTGTGTAGTATGGATATTTTAACAATATTATATTCCAATCCATGAATATGTGATGTCTTTTATTTTATATTCTTAGGACTTTTTTGTGTGGTTTTGGAATATAAATCTTTTACTTCTTTGATTAAGTTTATTTCTAAGTATTTTATTTCTTTTGCTGTAAATGAGATTCTCTTCTTAATTTATGTTTCAGATTGTTCATTAAATGCAAGTGATTTTTGTGTATTGCTTTTGAATCTTGCAACTTTGCTAGGTTCTTTTTAAAAAAATTTTAATAGTTATTTTTGTGGAATCTTTAGGTTTTTTTTACATATAAGATCATATCATTTGTGAACATAGGTAATTTCACTTATTATTTCCAATCCAAATTGCTTAATTGCTCTAAGACTTCCAGTACTATGTTGAATGGAAATGGAGATATTGGGTATCCCTGCCTTCTTTCTTATCTTAGAGGGAAAATTTTCTGCTTTTCGCCATTGAGTATGACATTAGCTGTAGGCTTTTCATATATGGCCTTTATTATGTTGAGATAATTTTCTTCTATTCCAATTTTTTTTTCCACGAATAGGTATTGGATTTTGTCAAATGCTTTTTCTGCATCAAATGAGATGATTGTGTAGACTTTTTCTTTCATTCTGTTAATGTGTTTTACATTTATTGATTTATGTATGTTAAATTATTCTTGCATCCCAGGGACAAATTCCTTTTAGTATGCCATTAATTTGGTTTTGCTGAGTTTTTTTGTATATATGTACATCGAGGATTTGGGCCTGTAATTTTCATTTCTGGTGATGTCTTTATCAGGCTTTGGTATCAGGATAATACTGGTCCTGTAAAATGAGTTCAGGAGTATTCCCTCCTCTTCATTTTTCTGGAAGAGTTTGAGAGGATTGGTATTAATTCTTTAAAGGTTTGCTAGAATTCACCAATGAAGCCATCAAGTCCTGGGGTTTTATTTGTTGGAAGATTTTTTAATTACTGAGTCAACCTCCTTACTAATTGTTCTGTTCAGATTTTCTGTTTCTTCATAATTCACTGTGGAAATGTATGTTTCTAAGAACTTATCCATTTGTTCTAGATTGCCCAGAGTATTCTCTTATAATTCTTTTTAGTTCTGTGGCATCACTTAAAACATCTCCCCTTTCATTTTTGTCTTTTGTTATTTACATCTCTTCCATTTTTTCTTAGGCAGTCTAGCTAAGAGTTTGTCAATTTTGTTAAGTTTTTTCAGTTGTTGTCGTTTTTGCTTTAGTAGGTTCCAGGCCCACTGTGGAGCCCAGTGTGGGTCTTGAACTCCCAACCCTGTGATCAAGACCTAAGCTGAGATCAAGTGTCAGATGTTTAACTGACTGAGTCACCCAAGCACCCCAATTTTGTTGAGCTTTTAAAAAAACAACTTTTAGGTTTGTTGATTTTTTTCCCTATTGTTTTTCTGTTTTCTATTTCAGTTGTTTCTGCTCTAATCTTTATTATTTCCTTCCATCTGCTAACTTTGAGCTTAGTTTGTTCTTCTTTTGTTAGCTCCTTGAGATATAAATATATCATCTTTTTTAATGACAGCAGAATGTTCTATCATGGGGTATACCACAATTTATCAAATTATCAATGGATTTTGAATGTTTATTTGTTTATTTATTTATTTTTATTATGTTCAGTTAGTCAGCATACATCATTAGTTTTTGATGTAGTGTTCAACAATTCATTAGTTGCGTATAATGCCCAGTGCCCATCACCACACATGCCCTCCTTAATACCCATCACCCGGTTATTCCATCTCCCCACCCCCTCCCTTCTATAACCCTTGGTTTGTTTCCTGGAGTCCAGAGACTTTCATGGTTTATCTCCCTCTGTGATTTCTTCGCATTCAGTTTTCCCTCCCTTTCCCTGTGGTCCTCCACACTATTCCTTATGTTCCACATACGAGTGAAACCACATGATAATTGTCTTTCTCTGCTTGACTTATTTCACTCAGCATAATCCCCTCCAGTTCCATCCATGTCAATGAAAATGGTGGGTATTCATCCTTTCCAATGGCTGAGTAATATTCCATTATATATATGAACCACATCTTATTTATCCATTCATCTTTTGAAGGACATCTCGGCTCCTTCCACAGTTTGACTATTGTGGACATTGCTGCTATGAACATTGGGGTGCTTGTCCCCTTCTTTTCACCACATCCATATCTTTGGGGGTAAATACCTAGTAGTGCACTTGCTGGGTCATCGGGTAGCTCTATTTTGAATGTCATGAGGGACCTCTATATTGTTTCCCTGAGTGGCTGTACCAGCTTGCATTCCCACCAAAAGTGTAAGAGGGTTCCCCTTTTTCCACATCCTCACCAACACTTGTTTCCTGTCTTGTTAATTTTAGCCATTCTAACTGGTGGAATGTTTATTAATGCTAAAAATATGGACAAACAGGGCTTTAGAAATGACTTTTCTCAACAACTAAAACAAATTTTATTTTCTTAGCTGAATATGCTGGGAGCTGTATTCCAGGAGATAGCTTGGTTCTGACTGTTTGGGGTCTTGAAGTTGCCTTTTAGCTACCTAGACATCTGTGATAGAGTAAAACAGAAGCCCATTCACTCAAAATGCTCCCAGTTTACCCCATAAAAGGTAACACTGAATTACATATCAGGAAGAATGTACTGTTTTGAGTAGAAAAAGTGGGAGTAGCTTACATGGAATTTACAGGGTTTTCTTTTCCTTTTATTTTTTGGAGTGATGAAGGGATAGCTGTTGTTCCCCTCACTTCTTCACAAACAAGGATCTGCCCTCAAGCAAGTGAGGTGTACCTGTGGCTTCGTGCCCATGAAGGCTTGTATTAGCTATGTTGTATTGAGTGCCCACTACATGTCAGGCATGACATTGGATACTGCAAAGGACACACAGGTGAATGAAACATGGGCCTAACTCCCCAGGAACTAGTGATCTTTTAAGGGAGTTGGTCTGGATAAATAAAAATAAATGCTGAATAGATAACCAGCACCCTAAGAGAAGGTGCAAAAAAGAAATGGAAGTCAGAGGGGGAGAAAGTGCTTTCTAAAGAATGGATTATATAACTATATATAATTATATTCTACTATATAACTGTATATATAATTATATTCTAATCTATATAATTAAAATTATATTACACAGAATGGATTATATAACTATAACATTATGGAGAAGGTCAGAATTACGCTGTGCTTGAGGGATTTGTATTTATAGCTACAGGGAGGAAAACACACTCCACATAAATGGAGTAGTTTAAATCAAAGGCACAGGAGTGGGAAATTTGGGGGTATGGGTATGGCATATTTGGTGAATGTGAAGAAGAATCTAAAATGTCATGTCAGTAGATCACATTTTTGAGTGTGTGGCAGAGATAGCTAGTTATCTACCTAAATTGTTTTGCTCACCTTCCTTTTCATAATATAAAACTAATCCTATGAAATGACTGGGAAATCAAAGACTACAAATCCTGGTTTCCCCATTCTTGCAACTCCTCTGCCTGTCTAGGTGGGGCCATATGACTAGTTTGCACTACTCATACAGAATATGAGTAAAAGTAATGTATGTAACACTTTCAGGTTGAGATGTTTAAAAATTGAGAATGTGTCTTACCCATTCTTTCTCTCCCTGTCTACTAGCTGAATGTCAGTGCCATGCAGCTTGGAAACTACATGTTGAAGGTGGCAGAGCCACTGGCAACTTGGGTCCCTGAATCACTGCATAGAGCACAGCACTCACACATTCCATCTTGTTCTACCTGGGCCTGTATTGGATGATTACATAATCAAGAAATAAGTTTCTGCAGAATTAACCCACTAAAACCTTGGGATTTGTATGTCCCAGATATTGGCCTACCTTGTATAATACAGGACATACAGAGAAGTAATGGGAGTGGGCATATGGGAAGAGGTAGTTTGGAGCTAGACTGGTGCTTTGCATCATATGTCTTTATTACCCTAAGAACTACATAGATGAGGATAAAGGACTTGTATCCTCTGTGTAATATTGAGAATGTACAAGGATAAACAAATATCTTGATGGTTCACTCTGAACTGATCTTATAACCAGAAATAAAGTTGGAGCTTCTTTTGATTAGTTTCGCCTCTTCTTGGGTAGAAAGTGTTAATGTTAGGACTTCTCATTTCACGTAGCATTTTCATACACATGACTGTCTTCTTTTGCACAGCCCTGTGAGGTGATGGTATTTACATCTTATTGATTTGGGGTTCAGAGAGATTTAGTGAGTTGCCCAAGGCCACATAGCTCCAAGATTCAAACCCAGGTTTTCTGAATACTAGGCTTGTGGCACCCTGTGTGTATCTGTAAACTTTCCCTTTCCAAAAAGAAAAAGCAATCAAAAGAACCCTATTCCAGCCAGGTCTCCTTTGCAAATATGAAAGAAAGGCTAAAGGCATTCCTGGTTCAGGCCACACTGATCATTGGAGGACTTTGGAGTAGGTCAGAGCTTTAGTCCATACTTTTAGGTGTAAAATAAAATGTCTATTTCTTAATTTTCCTGAACTCAAATGAAATCAGACTCAGAACTTCCATCTTGGTAGACTTCTGGGAAATTCAGCATTAATCATTCCTGGATCTCTCCTCTCTCTTGGTAAACCAGGAGGCTCTGTGATGCAGAAAACAGGGTGAGGATGTTTTACATCACTTCATCCTCATTGCCACTGAGATCCTCAGTGGGAAAGCCTTAATATCAGATGGCTCTCTTCTTTGCTGCCACATTTGGGATATCCGTCTTTGTAGTTTCATCTCATTAAATGTATCTTCAAGACCACTGAGATCTTGCTACCTTTCTTGGATGCTCTCCCATAGAGTGTGGGCCTCTGTTCTTCCTCCACAGCATTTTTCTCAGGGGAAATCTCCCTCTCTCTTCTTTGTATACTCTCAAGGTCTCAGTGCACTAGCACTTTAATAAGTTGAGGAATTTTGCCATAGAAGGAAAGAGCCATTGTCTTCCTAAATTTTGGCATTTTGCAAAAGTCCCTGAGGCAAGGATTGCTAAGGAGCAGACATATTCTCTAGAACAGGACCTGGGTATATAGGTTAAGCACAGATAAATTGGCTTAATACAAAATATAATTCAGTCCAAGTTATCTATCATTGCATTGGAGATCCAACGTTCAGTAAATACTGAACACCTTCCTTTTGTCAGGCTCTGATCCAGGCAGTGGAAAGATTGTGGTGGCATGGAACTTGTAGTCTAGTTATCCTAACCTCTGATAATGACAACTGCTCTAAAGGGTAAAAAAATAATAAAGAGGAAGTGAGGGGTTGTGGAACAGAGCATTGTCGCTAAGGGGATGGTGTTTGAGCTGAGACCTGAATCATGAAACCTTCCTGATAATCATGAGACCAGACCACGCAAAGGTCTGTAGGTGTAATATATTCCAGGCAGTGGCCACATAGGTACTAAAGCCTTCAGGCCATGGAAGGAAATCTGGATTTTATTTCTGTTCTGTGAGAACCATTGGGAGATTTATGGGAAATGGACTGGAGGCTATACTTAGAGCTGTATCAGTCTCTGCCTCTCAAGAATTTAGGATTTAACTGGAGAGGCAAAACCTATGTACAGTAATAATACAGTTAGGTTTGCCTTAGAATTTTTGATGAGCTCTCTTTTCTATCATATTTGAATCTGAAAACAACCTTATGAACTGAGCAGGACAGATAAGGAAACTATAAATTATTTATATGACTCAGTCCTTGATTCTTGTCTTCTACTTCTTATATGACTACCTTGGGTACTCCTGTTGATTCATGAGGAAGCTGATCCTGTCTGGACCCTGCCCCAGATTGAGTAAGTCCCTAACCCCACCTCAGGATGCCTCTTTGCCTTGCATTTACATGGGTTACTGCATGCTTTTTCCATCTTTTTGGTTTCTTTGAAATGATTTTATTTATTTATTTGAGAGAGAGAGCACGCAAGAGAGTACAAGCCGGGATGGGGGAGGCAGAGGGAAAAGCAGACTCCCCACTGAGCAGGGAGCCCAATGTGGGGCTTGATCCCAGGACCCTGGGATCATGACCTGAGCTGAAGACAGATGCTTAACTGACCGAGTCACCCACGTGCCCCCATTTTGCATCTATTTAATGGTGTAAATTCTTATGACAGTGAACATGTTGTGGTCAGAGACTATGCTTTTGTCTTCCCCTGTGCCCTGGGTAAACAAAATAATCATTCAAGTCTGTTGTGTGTTGAATGAATGAATATCAGCTATATGGTCCTGAGTTGTGAAGGGAAGGCAAGATGGCATGGGCTAGTGAGGTGTAGGAGAGCCTCATGGACAAAGGGACTGGGGTTTGCCCCTGGAGATGGGAGAAGATCATTCCAGGAAGGAAGCCCAGGTAAGCAGAGGCCCTTCTTGGATCCTGTACCCACTGAGCATAGTGTGTGTGAACAGGGCAGATGAGAGGTAGTGGGAGAAGAGTGTGCCAGAAACTGGGGTGTTATGGTTGGAGAGGGAGCTGGGCCCACATGGTGGAGTGCTATAAATGCCAGGCAGTACAGTGACAATTTATTGGGTAGATAAGGGAGCCAATCAGCGTTTCTGAGTTGGGCTATCCTATGATGAAACTGGTGTTTTAGGGAGCTTGTGCTGACCTTTGAGGGTCTCAAGAACAGAATAAAGAAGCCAGTATGTATGAGAGAAACCAGGAGAGATTTTTCACAATTTGGGCTTCAGGTAGTAAGTTCTTGGGAGAAAATGGTGAGGGGGGAATGGGAAATGAAAGCACAGAGAAGTGACAGAGCATTGGGTGGGTTCCCATGCTGACGGGAGACCTCACTGCCACTAAGGAAGCTGGTTTGACTTGCCTGTGGATTCAGATCTGGTTGTGCCGCTCACTGGGCTGTTTTGAGGGTTGAGAGAAATAGCATATTTAAAGTATCTGAATGAAGTGTGTCAAGCAAATGGTATCTACTGACTATCACCAGAAGTAGAACTCTGAGCACTTCTGGCCTCTGTATCTTGGTATTGGAGTTGTCAGAAGTAGAACTCTGAGCAACTCTGGCCTCTGTATCTTGGTATTAGAGTTGTCAAGGAAAACACAATATATTCAAGCACTGGATGGAACAACACTTTACTCAGTTAGGAAAGAGACAGCAAAATCAGCTATAGGGGTAGGTATTGATACCCCATGGAGAGCAGGTCCCTCCTAGTCATGTAGCTCTGGGCTAATGGCCTGCATAAACTCCTCTTGTGTCTGCTGCAGAAGGACCCTGTCCCATTCTGGTGGGAGACAGATAGAGTAGTGGGATGACCAGGTGCTATGTAACAAGCATGCTTAAGCAGAACAAAGAGCACACACTGAGCTTGAACAGGGAAATGTGTTGCCATACAAGGTGGTAAGTCCAGTACAGGCTGTAAGGGTTCCTTATCTTTTGGTAAGGAGTGCTCCAGGCCCAAGAAAGACTGCATGTGTAAGACGGCCTTTCCCAACAAAGTGAGCCATCAATATGCATCTAGGGATAGGTTGGAGCGGTTGTTAATAGCACGGACTTTGAGGGGCACGTGGGTAGCTCTGTTGGTTGAGGGTCTGACTCCTGATTTTTGGCTTGGACCATGATCTCAGGGTCAGATTGAGCCCTGTCTTGGGTTCTGTGCTCAGCAGGGAGACTGCCTGAGATTCTCTCTGTCCCTCTTTCTCTGTCCCTCCCCACCCTCTCTGTCTCTTTCTGTAAAACAAATACATCTTAAGAAAAAAAAAAGTCTGACTTTGAAGTCAGACTTGGGATTGAGTCTAATCTGTTAAACTTCACAGGAATACAAGTTGTGTCTGCCTTGTTTATTATGACTCTCCAACAGGTCCTAACCCCAGGGTGTAGGTGGTGATGCATAATTAACCCTGGCTACATTGCTAACTTCATGTCTTTTGGGCAAATTCCTTAATCTCAGCCCTCCTCTTTAAAATGGGGAGAATATTAGCAGCCAATTGATAGGTTTTGGTGAGGACTACATGAGTTAATAAATGTAAAACACTTAGCAAAGTGACTTGTACAGAGTAAGCCTTAATGTTAGCAGTTTTATTACTATTAATATTATTTTATTAATATGGAACAAGCTTTGCGGTTTATGGGAAAGAGAAAAGAAGGTAGCTAAATCAAATTTGCTAACGAAAGTTCAGGCTCCATTAAAGTAGAATGTTTTGAACATTGTAATGACCAGTGAATCACTGAGTCCTACATGTCTGTAAGGTTTTGGGATTCACATGTACACCCAGTTTCACTTGCAAATGATGGATCATCTGTGGATGATTTAGCCAGAGTTACAAAGGGTCATTCCAGCTTTTCACACTCTTGGTAACTTCCCAGCTGCAAATAATGGATTTTTGTGACAGATCTTTTGGCAGTGACTTGACATGTTTTCGTTAGCTAATTCAAGTAGTCATCACACTTCCCTGGGCATGTTGAAAGCTTTCAACATCATAATTACCTACTCATTTCAATCACTAGTGCTTCAACAAACAACCACCATAAGGACTTCCAGGGAATGTTAAAAAGAGGGAGCACAGTATCCTAATTCCTCTGGACATTTTGTGAAAAATGAATAAGCCTAGCATTTTGGGGAAATGCGTAAAATATGGCAATTCAGTATTATACAATTATCTTTGAAGAGTCTAAGGAAATGAGTCTTCATGAATAAAGTATATTATACTCTTGGTTTTGACATAGTACCTGCTTATGAAGTACACACAGGATGTGCTTATAATGTCTTTATAATGTGCTTATAATGCATTGATCTTTCACTGTGCAATTTTCCTTAACATGGGAACCTGTTGGGAATTTATTAATGAACTGTATCTACATAAATATCCTGGAACTGAAGATGCTTAAATGTATTACAACTAAAGACTTAATAAATTAAAAGTGACTTTCATGCCCATTTGAATATGACAGAACAGTTTGTGAACTAAAGACTTCATGTAGTATGATTTCTGAGCAGCTCCATTCTATCGAGGTGATAGAACTATCAGGTGAATGAGCTAGTGGAATAGATATCAGAATCAGACAGAATTGGGTTTATACCCTGGCTCTGCCAATTAGCTGTTGTGGCCATGTGTAATTATCTCATCTCCTTAACACTTTTTCTCTTCTGTATTATAGCCATGATACTATCTACATCATAGTTTTATTATAAAGATAAATTAGATCAAGTTTGTAAAAAGTGCTAAGGACAAAAAGCGTGGAATATAGTAAATGCTCAGGAAAGAGAAGCAAATATTATATAATTTTTATTATCAGAGACAGAGAAAGTGCTAAGGACAAAAAGCGTGGAATATAGTAAATGCTCAGGAAAGAGGAGCAAATATTATATGATTTTTATTATCAGAGACAGAGAAGTACATCATTCCTATTATAAAAGTGTGAGTAGATCAAAGAGTACTGGGGAGTCTGTGAAGTAAGGTAGTAACTGTCTGTGAAGGTTGCCTAAATAGCAGCTCAGTGTATAGGACTGACCATGGGCTCTTGTTAGAAGAGTCCCAGGGAACTGGACTATCCAAATCTTTTTGTCATGCCAGAATGACTGCAACTACAGGGTCTATGTCAATCTAAACAACAGAGCAACTTACCAACAGTGTTAAAAGTTGGTTAATCAAATAGCTATTGAATGGACGCTTTGACTGCCAAAATATATGATGCCAAACATTGGTTTGGCAACATCTTTTTTAGCTAATTGACTGATTTTTGTGGGTGGAATTGGCTGCCATTGCATGGATGCAGCCGTCAGCCTGGGTATATATTTATTGTGCTTTTAAACTTCTGGTAGAGAGACAAATAAGGAATTGTAACAAAATGATAGTTATTAAATTCATGCCAAAGGCTTATCAAATAATATGGCATTGATATTGGGGAGGAAAAAAGAAAAGGAAATGCATTAATAAGTAAGATAGGTTGCTGCTATTCCAACTATCAGTCTATTGGATTTATATAGATTTTTGAATCCCATAAATCTATTTATTCACCAATTATTATTGCTATAAACAATGGGAAATGTTAATTGATTGGTAAGACAATTTATGTTCAAGATTTTATTAGACAAAAAAAAACCAAACATGCTGGATAATTCCTGTTTATTTTATTCAAGGTCTTATGTTTCTTTATCACCTTTATTCAATATAGAAAAAATGTGAAATAATTTTTAGAAATACAGCAGCCTCGAGTCTATGTACACAAATAAATTACTGCTTAAGGGGCCAGAAGACAAGATGATATTATGTGTTTAATTTGCTCAGTTATGAAAGAAACTCCAGGGTATTGGGTTAAGAAAAACAGTGGTTATTTTGAGAGAAAAATGGAGCCAAATTGGGTGGATTTTAAACACTTTCCAATGTGTTTAGTATTGGGTGTGATTTCCAGGTTGCGGTGGGGGTGGGAGGCTCTATTCTATTGTTCACTGTATCCACTTTGGGGAAATGGTTCTTCCTCTGACTCTGTTCTGAACATGAGCATTTCTCTAGATTGCTTTCTTGGAAATGGCAACAGAAAATGGTAGCAATAATAGGTTTTAAGGTGCTTGGCGGTGAATCATGCCATTTTATAAATTCATCTCCTTACACTTTATTTCCTTGCTGTGAGATAATTTAGACAAATGTCAGTGAGGGAAAAAGAAAGTGATTGGTGATTCCACCTCCCCCAATAAAGCAAATTCCTAATTTTCTGTCTTTTATCTTTTGCCATCCTTTTGTGCTCCTCTTTGGCCTTGTCAAAACATATCGTTCAGTTAGAGACTAAAAATATTTTCCCATCGATTGGGGTTATTGATTTTTTTTAATCTGTACTTTGGCTTGAAGAGCGCGGGTGAAGGGTGAAAGTTCACCAGCTTAGTCTGCCGTTTTATCTGGACAGCAGAAGAATGTATTGGCAGCAGATTTGATTTACCTTGTTGGGCAGTTGTAGACACTTCAGCCACTGAAGACAACCCCCTAGCATGTCCTGCTGTTGCTGTCTCCACCCCCCGCTACTCAGGAACTCTTCAAAGATCCACTTTCCTATTGATTTTATCTCTCTGTTTCCAAGGAAGAATATATATTTATTTATTTATTTAGGATTCCAGATTAGGCCTTTTGGAGATGTCATGATGCTTTCTGGACTCACAGTAAATAAAACAGTATTGCATGCACCAGTTGGATTTTGGCCACTCTGCCCATTTGGCTTAACGTCTCGGATCATGTCATCCATGATGTCACAGCAGAATCTGATGTGACTGGATCAAATTGGCTGAGATGTCTATGTTTCTCTATCACAGCTGATCAGATACATGTGCTCGAGGTAGTGTCTGACTCCTAATTTGAGTCCCAAGATGGCACCTTATGCTTCCTAATGAACACCAGGAATGTGGAAGGTGGCACCATTGCTATTGTTTAAAGGACAGTGTTGTGACTGTGAGCATAGATTCTTTATAGATTATAGTCCCAGCTGTAGCACTTGTCAGCTGTGTGACTCTGTACAAGTTGCCTAATGTGTTGGTGTTTTAGTTCTTTGATTTGTAAAATGGGGATAGAAATTATACCTGTTTCATTAAGTGGTTGTAGGTTCATGTGAATAAATACATATAAAAGTCCTAGTACAGGACCTGGTACACTGGAAGTTCTCAGTAAATGTTAGTTATTGCTGTGATTATAGACAAGGAAGGTGAGACTGGTGGTAGGGGCTGGGAGTGTTAAGACACAAGAGAAGTTCACACGGAAGAAGAAGGAAAGAACTGATTCTCAGGTTCAGGATTTTGGGTTCAATATCACAGATGGCCTCCTTATTATTGACACACTTAGGACCATGTGGTCTTGACCGCTTGGTTGGTTCCTTGTTGTACTGGGTGTGGAGCTTCTAGTGTAAAACCTGAGGTTGCTAACAGAAGGGGGTGCTGGACTCACCATGCTCTGTGGAGAATCAGTCTGGATTTTACTGTCCCTGCTTTCATGTAACTGGGCATTTCTCCATCACTGTGGTCTCAGCCCCAACTAGAACCTACAATTATCACTCAACATGAGTCACATGTATTTAATACCCAGAAGACGGGCTTCTCTTAGAGAGGAAGCACTGTGGCTGGTACAGTGGTTCTAGAACTTGAGTGTATATAGGATCTCCTGATTCTATATATATTATGTACATAGCACCTGATTCAGAGTGTTCGGTATTTATTTATTTATTGGAGAGAGAGCACAGGCACAGGGGGTGGGGAGGGGCAGAGGAAGAGGAAGAGGGAGGTGGGACTCGATTTCATGACCCTGAGATCATGACCTGAGCTGAAACCAAGAGTTGGACACTTAACCAATTGAGCCATTTTAATAAGCATCTCAGGTGACTTGGGTGAAGGTGGTCTCAATTTATACTTTGAGAAACACTGTTACTGTAGAAAGAACTTGGGCTCTTGATAAGGACAGAGTTGGATTTATATTTGCTTATCAGTTATGTTTATGTGGGTCAGTTATTTAATCTGTCTGAGCCTCAACTATAAAATGGACCAGTGTACTAATACTATATTGAAAGTGTTGAGCACAGTGTCTGACACCTATGATGTGTTCCCTAAATGTTGAAGTTCTCGTCCCCTGATTCTGTTTTCTGTCTTAGACTCCAGATAATTTTATACTCTGTTGGAATTAATTTATCTTAACTTCTTTTTCCTCACTCATGCTTATTGTTGATTTCCTGTATGAACTCTATCTGCTCTTACATCCCCTTGTAAACACTTTCCTGTTTAGATAAGGTTGACTATATTCCTACAAGCCTTTGCTCTTTCTTTTACTTACCTGCCCGTAATGACATGATGGTGCCATTCTCACATCTGGGTTGGTCTCTGTGCAGTGTTGTGGACTAGAGTTCCTCATGCCTTTTCTTGGCTGTCAGGATTTTGGGTCTAGAAATGCTAAAGGCCATGTCTTGCCTCTGTCTGTGGTATAGCTGAGGCATCTCTTTCCTCAGTCCATTTAGCTCCCAGTGTTGGCATTTCTTGCCTGCTCATCCTCTGCTCAGTACACAGCCAGGTGCTCCTGTGATCTGACTGATACAGGACAAATCAACCAACCAACCTGAGTTAGTAGATGTATCAGCCTGTCAGGGGCTAATGGCACTTTTTAAAAAACGCTTAATATTTAAACCTGGCTAGGGGGTCAAGACTGTTTTTTATGTGGAACCGAAGGCACTGAATTAAACTGATGTCAAAAAAGTTGTTCAGGTTGGTCCCTTTACTCAAATACACAGTCATTTGTATGTGTAGGGAAATGCCCTATCATCTCTTTGGTCAATTTAGTCCAAATGGTAGTTTTCTGTAAATAAGGTCTTTAGCTTTAATAGACTTAAACATCTATTTTCCAAAGGAAAGTAAGAGGAATGCTGGTCTTTTAGGCAGGTACCCATCTGGAACTGCCACTAAGATGTCAGCTAGAGAGAAAAATGAAATATATAAAACAAAGTCTTGTACGAATAACATCAACATTGCTGAAACAGGAATAAATTGTCAACTTGCAAAAG
Organism: Taxidea taxus jeffersonii; assembly: GCA_003697995.1. Lineage (NCBI taxonomy): Eukaryota > Metazoa > Chordata > Mammalia > Carnivora > Mustelidae > Taxidea > Taxidea taxus. The sequence goes on along the minus strand of RCUC01126585.1, from coordinate 3,821 downwards.
CCTAATGGAGAACTAGAGAAATACCCTGGAAATATGTTTATTATCAGGCATGGATAGAGGGATATGCTTTTCCTTTATATTAACAAGGGAGATAATAATCTTAATAGGTCATTGGATTTAGGGATAATCCTAAATCTAGGATGATTTCATTTCAAGATTTTTAATTCTATCTTCACAAGGCCTATTTTGTAATAAGGTCACATTTTGATGTTCTGGGTGGATATGAATTTTGTGGGGGACACCATTCAACCCATTACAGAACACAGACTCAGTAGGCATGATACAGCTCCATGTGATGGAAATCCAGAATCTGGGCAGTATGATGCTATCTCTTTTTGCTTCTGTTCCATTCTATTGTGAGAGCCTTAGGAACAGGAACTTGAATAAAGAGGCTTAAATGACAGGTGCTCAGTAAATTTTCTAGAAGAGTAAGCTAGGAATGGCCGGTCAGGACTAACAAAAAAACCCTGAGGATGAAACTCCCTCAGAAGTATCCATTTCTACTTCTTCCATGACCATTTTAATGTGCTCTGGACATTCAAAGGTGTGATTCCACTTTTGTGTCCAGTGGACCATTTGGATCCCAAATATTTAATCTACTACAAAAAGAAGTTCCGTGTTGGAGGCAGATAAAAACAGAATTGCATGCAGTATGATGGCTTTCTGAGAAGAGGGAACATCAAGATGTACCTTAGTGAATACATGCGCTGAAATCGTATTAACGTATTAAAAAGGATGAGCTGTATCACTGAACAGGGAAAAAACCTGCAGGATTGGTCAAACTTACAACAAATTTAGTTGACCTGTAATAGTTAGGAAGGTAGCTCAAAATGAATAAAACTGGTTAAAAACCAGTGAATGTTAATGAATAAATTCATTTACTACTTTTTTTTTAAAAGATTTTATTTACTTGTTTGACAGACAGAGATCACAAGTAGGCAAAGAAACAGGCAGAGAGAGAGGAGGAAGCAGGCTCCCCACTGAGCAGAGAGCCTGATGCGGGGCTTGATCCCAGGACCCTGAGATCACGACCTGAGCCGAAGGCAGAGGCTTTAACCCACTGAGCCACCCAGGCACCCCCATTTACTACCTTTTAACCCTTTAAAAACAAGATGGATTCACCCATTTGAGTGGTTTAAGGCTATAGTCACAAAGTGACAAACAGGTGCATAAAGACAGAGCATTCAGTCCATTTGGGTATGGACCCTCTTACCAGTCCCAGAAAATTGACCCATTTTATTGCATTCTTTTTACAACCAATTCCAGCTGGCTGAATTGAGTATATTTTTCATTCTGACTTGTTGACTTCTGGCCCATTAAGACAGCCAATCCAATTAGGCAGGTTTTCTGTTGCTTTGCCTCCACAGAGCATCCGATTGGCTCACAGTTCTTCCTAAGTGACAGTCCTTCCACAACTGTGGGTTATCTTTCTTAAAAGGTCTTATCTCCTCTACTCTTTATTTATTTATTTTATTTTTAAATTTTTTTAAGTTTTTATTTTTATTTTTTTTTAGATTTTATTTATTTATTTGACAGAGAGAGTGAGAGATTACAAGTAGGCGGAACAGCAGGCAGAGAGATGGGGGAAGCAGGCTCCTTGCCGAGCAGAGAGTCAGATGTGGGGCTCAATCCCAGGACCCTGAGATTGTGACCTGAGCCGAAGGCAGAGGCTTAACCCACTGAGCCACCCAGGCGCCCCCTCTTCTACTCTTTAAAATGCCTGTACTTTTTCTATTTGTGCTTAGGTTTGGGTTTTAGGGCATTTCTCATTCAAGTACTTGAGTTTGGATGTTTGAGGTTAGGACCTACGCTGAGTCAGCTGGGTTGCTAGGGTTCACATTTTGACACAGTCCTTGGATTACCAACTCTGTAGGCTGGATAATGCTCCCCCAAACGATATCTACATCTTATTCTCTGGAACCTGTGAGTGTTATCTTATATGATAAAAGAAGAACTTTGAAGGTATGATTAACCTAAGGATCTTGAGATGGAGAGTATCCTGGATTGTCTAGGTGGTCCTTAAGTGTAATCACATGTTTCGTTATAAAGGGAGATTTAACATAGACACATAAAAGAAGGAGGTCATGCAGAGAAAGCAGAGTGAAGAATCAGGGAAAAAAGATGCAAGGCCAGTGGCTTTGACAATGGAGGAAGGGGTCATGAACCAAGGAATACAGGCAGTCTATAAGCTGGGAAAGCAGATTTTTTTTCTGAGAGCCTCTAGAGGGAGCATCGCCCTGGCAACACCTTGGTTTGGACACAATGAAAATGATTTTGAACTTCTGGCTCCAGAACTATGAGAGAATAAATTTTTTTGTATCAGATTTTAGGTGATTCACTAACGCAGGCACAGGAAGCTTATACACAACACAAGACCATCCCTACTGGGATTAAATCCCTGCTTCTGAGAAATGTGCTTTGCAGAATGATTGGCACCAGCTTCTTCATGTATTTGTCTGTTTGTTTTTCAAGGATAAGTTTGAATGTTGTTTTTGACCTTCAGCCTTCATCTGAAATGTCTGAAAATATTTGGTGAGATTTGCTGGATTAAAATGAGAGACTTCAGGAGCACCTGGATGGCTCAGTGGGTTAAAGCCTCTGTCTTCGGCTCAGGTCATGATCTCAGGGTCCTGGGATCAAGCCCCGCATCGGGCTCTCTGGTCAGCGGGGAGCCTGCTTCCCCCCTTTCTCTCTGCCTGCCTCCCTGCATGCTTGTGACCTCTCTCTCTCTGTGTCAAATGAATAAATTTAAAATAAAATAAAATGAGAGACTTCATAAACCTCTCATGTGCAATCCAGTTTCCTTGGTTTATTAAAACTTAAAAAAAATTTTTTTTAGTTTCTATTTTTATTGACATATAATGTATTATTTGTTTCAGAGGTACAGGTCTGTGAATCATCAGTCTTAACAATTCAAAGCACTCACCATAGCATATACCCTCTGCAATGTACATCACCCGGCCACCCCATCCTTCCCTCCAACCACCCCCTGCCAACTCCTCAGCAACCCTCAGTTTGTTTTCAGAGACTCTTATAGTTTGTCTTCCTCCCTGGTCCCATCTTGTTTCATTTTTTTCCCTCTCTACCCCCCATGACCCCTGGCCCGCCTCTCAAATTCCTCATATCAGAGAGATCATATGATAATTATCTTTCTCTGATTGACTTATTTTGCTTAGCATAATACCCTCTAGTTCCATTCACGTCATTGCAAATGGCAAGATTTCCTTTTTTTTTTTGGTGGCTGCATAGTAAAACTTCTTTTTTTTTTTTTGTCAAGGTTACCCAACCCTCAGGTTGTTTATAGACCCTCATTTTTCTTTTCTTTTATTTGGAGGGAGGATCATTTTTTATTTAACTCTATGGACACCTAGCATATCACTTTGCTTTTCCTTCTTGAAATTCTCTTTTTCCTTGGAATTTCATCCTTTGTATTAGTCAGGGCTCTTAAGAAAAGCAGAATTAATAGGATATCTACTTATCTATCATCTATCAATCATCTCTCATCTATCTAGCTATCAATCATCAAGCTATCTACATAATTCAGTTATATGAGTATGATAGTATTTATCTATTATAAGAAATTGACTCACATGATTGTGGAGGATGACAAATCCCAAGATCTACAGCTGGCAAACTGAAGACCCAGGAGCTGGTGGTATAGTTTCCATCTGAATACTGGCAGGCTCAAGACCAGTCAGGCAAGAGGAGTTCCCTCTTCTTGCTGAGGGTCAGTCTTTTTTTCTTTTCAAGTCTTCAGTTAATTGGATGAGGGTCATTGACATTAGGAAGGGCAATCTGCTTTACTCAGTCTATGGATTCGA